>JANJGN010000021.1:92528494-92639616 GCA_026770705.1 Isurus oxyrinchus | reverse complement strand
GGAGGAGGAGGAGGAGGGTGGGTGGGGAGGGGGAGGGTGGGGGGAGGGGAGGGGGAAGGAGGAGGAGGAGGGGGAGGGGGAGAGATGGAGGAGGAGAAGGGGTGGGGGGAGGAGGAGGAGGGGTGGGGGATAGGAGAGGGGGAGGTGGGGAGAAGGAGGGGAGGAGGAGGAGGGGAGAGGGAGAGGGCGGCGGGGGAGGGGGGAGAGGGGAGGGGGGAGAGGGAGGAGGGGGGAGAGAGGGGTGGGAGAGGAGGAGGGGGAGGGGGGGAGAGGGAGGAGGAGGGGGAGGGGGGAGAGGGAGGAGGAGGAGGGGGAGGTGGGGAGAAGGAGGGGGAGGGGTGGGGAAGGGAGGGGGAGGTGAGGGGGAGGGGGGAGGAGGAGGGGGTGGGGGGAGGGGGGGGAGAGGGAGCTCCTCCTCACTCTAAGGAGTAGATTTGATGGAGGTGTTGAAAAATCAGGCCTGGTTTTGTTGGAGAAGGGATGGGTTAACCTGGACGGCCAGGTTATTTGAAAGGTCAGTCCCTCACCTCGATGGTGCGGGTGAAGTGGGGTCAACAATCTGCCAGACAGCCAGTGTGAGGACATCAATGGGCGAGCAGCACGCTCACTGTGGCGTACAGTTTCCAGGGCTCCAGGTGCTGAGGGACACCAAAGCAAAACAAAGTGAGATTCAGACTATAACAGTTCAGTTTTCTAAGCAGTTCATCATCCGGCGCTGTGGTCCACACATGGTGTTGAAAGAGGAAAGAGTTTCCACAAACAGAGAAGAAAATGATGTCGATCACAAAACAAATGTCATTTGAATTAGACCCTGCCCTTTCCCCCGCTGGGACTGGGTGGGACAGTGGGTCAGACACTGTCCTTTCCCCTTCTGGGACTGGGTGTGACAGTGGGTCAGGACACTGTCCTTTCCCCCGCTGGGACTGGGTGGGACAGTGGGTCAGACACTGTCCTTTCCCCCTCTGGGACTGGACGAGACAGTGGGTCAGACACTGTCCTTTTCCCCCCCAGGACTGGGTGGGACAGCGGGTCAGACACTGTCCTTTCCCCCCTCTGGGACTGGGTGGGACAGTGGGTCAGACACTGTCCTTTCCCCCTCTGGGTCTGGGTGGGACAGTGGGACAGACACTGTCCTTTCCCCCCCTCTGGGACTGGGTGGGACAGTGGGGTCAGACACTGTCCTTTCCCCCTCTGGGACTGGGTGGGACAGTGGGTCGACACTGTCCTTTCCCCCTCTGGGACTGGGGTGGGACAGTGGGTCAGACACTGTCCTTTCCCCCTCTGGGACTGGGTGGGACAGTGGGTCAGACACTGTCCTTTCCCCCCCTCTGGGACTGGGTGGGACAGTGGGTCAGACACTGTCCTTTCCCCCCTCTGGGACTGGGTGGGACAGTGGGTCAGACACTGTCCTTTCCCCCTCTGGGACTGGGTGGGACAGTGGGTCAGACACTGTCCTTTCCCCCTCTGGGACTGGGTGGGACAGTGGGTCAGACACTGTCCTTTCCCCCCTCTGAGTCTGGGTGGGACAGTTGGTCAGATATTGACCTTCCCTCTCTGGGTCTGGACGGGACAGTGGGTCAGACACTGTCCTTTCCCCCCTCTGGGACTGGATGGGACAGCGGGTCAGACACTGTCCTTTCCCCCCTCTGGGACTGGGTGGGACAGTGGGTCAGACACTGTCCTTTCCCCCCTCTGGGACTGGGTGGGACAGTGGGTCAGACACTGTCCTTTCCCCCCTGGGACTGGGTGGGACAGTGGGTCAGACACTGTCCTTTCCCCCTCTGGGACTGGGTGGGACAGTGGGTCAGACACTGTCTTTTCCCCCCTCTGAGTCTGGGTGGGACAGTTGGTCAGATATTGACCTTCCCTCTCTGGGTCTGGACGGGACAGTGGGTCAGACACTGTCCTTTCCCTCTCTGGGACTAGGTGGGTCAGACACTGTCCTTTCCCCCCTCTGGGACTGGATGGGACAGTGGGTCAGACACTGTCCTTTCCCCCTCTGGGACTGGGTGGGACAGTGGGTCAGACACTGTCTTTTCCCCCCTCTGGGACTGGGTGGGACAGTGGGTCAGACACTGTCCTTTCCCCCCTCTGGGACTGGGTGGGACAGTGGGTCAGACACTGTCCTTTCCCCCCTCTGGGACTGGGTGGGACAGTGGGTCAGACACTATCCTTTCCCCCCTCTGGGACTGGGTGGGACAGTGGGTCAGACACTGTCCTTTCCCCCCTCTGGGACTGGGTGGGACAGTGGGTCAGACACTGTCCTTTCCCCCTCTGGGACTGGGTGGGTCAGACACTGTCCTTTCCCCCTCTGGGACTGGGTGGGACAGTGGGTCAGACACTGTCCTTTCTCCCCTCTGGGACTGGGTGGGACAGTGGGTCAGATATTGACCTTCCCCCTCTGGGACTGGGTGGGTCAGTACGTAGCAAACGCATTCATGGAAGGCAGGTTTTTCGAAGTCTTAATGATGCGTATATATACTGGAATGGATCAGTTGAGCCATAACAGAACTGGATACTTGTAGTCATGTGGAGTACCAGAGAGCTCGGGTTGGTCATGCTACTGCGGCCTGTTGTGTTCGGGAACATTTCATCCTTAAACACCTCATGTGCAGACAATTCGATCTTAGACTCACCAACGTGCCTCCCCAACCTTATAGACCGTGGCTTCCCTAGATGATCAGTGATACTCTTCATTCACACCAGACCTGCTGGAGCGACTACCCTCTCCGAGACACCCCGCTCCAAGGCCCACCAAACGTGGGTGCAAATGAACCCTGGGAAGCGGCCTGGGAGTGAGAAAGAACTCAACCCCCCTCACGCCACACCGCAACACCTTCCCAACCCCCACCCCTCTAAGCACTTCCACTGCCTGCAATGATCACCGTTGCAAACGCTCAGGCCCCCAGTTGTGAATCAGATCCCAGTGGGCCTTCAACTGCAGTCGGCCTGTGATTGACTCCATATCACCCAGGGCAGGGCAGGCAGGGAGGGGGCATGGAGGTGGGGGTGGGGGGTGGCGGGGAGGAGGGGCTGGGGTGGGGTATGAAAATGCCGCACGGATGGATTTTTGGGAGGAGGGGTTTGTCCGGGGATGGGATTTGGGCACATTCCTGGGGCAAAGGGGATGGGGTCAATGGTAGGGGGGGGACAGGGTTGATTGTCTTCTGGGTGTGGAACTGAGACAGTTTTGTAGATCAGCCCAAGGGGTAAACTGGGGTGGGGGGGGGGGTGATGGGGAGCGAAGGGGTGATTACTGATATTCAAGCTGTATCTGACCCGGGTTGGCTTGATGCTGACGCTGGGTGAGAAGACTGGGGAGAGATTCCAGTCTCCAGCACTGACAGCTCTCACCTCCGGAAGCAAGTAAACCAGAAATTCAACGCTACAAAAGCAGCTTGCGTTACGCAAAACCCAACAAGGGCACAAACCTCCCGCTCAACAACAACAAATCACATTTTGGTAGCAGTCCTGCGGCTGGAGTACTTCTCGCAGATGTTACTAAACTCCAGCATTATCGAGGAGCCTTTAGCTGCGGTTACCTCTAGGCTGGTTCTCCCAGTCCCGTTCTGAGGCAGTGCTGCACTGACAGGGGTGCCATCTTTTGGATGAGACGTTAAACCACTGACCTTTCGGGTAAAAGGAAGTAAAGGCTTGCATTTATACAGCGCCCTTCACGGCCCCGCTGATGCCTCAAGGTACTGAGGTCTTTTTGGAGTGTGGTCACTGTTGTAATGTAGGAAACTCAGCAACCAATTTGCTCACAGCAAACTCCCACAAGCAGCAATGTGACAATGGACTGAGAATCTGCTTCTTTTCTGATGTTGACTGAGGGATAAATATTGGACATGACGTTGGGGAGAGCTCCCCTGCTCTCCTTCAAAATAATGCCATGGGCTCTTTAACATATACCTGAGCAGGCAGATCAGGCCTCAGCTTAATACCTCATGCACAAGACGGCACCCCTGATAATGCAGCACTCACTCAATACTGCACTGGAATAGCAGCCTTGATTTGCAGCTCAAGCCCCAGAGCGGGCTTTGGACCCAGGACCTTTGCGATGCAGGGACGATAGTGCTACCAACTGAGCCAAAGCTGACAAGTCACCAGCTCCCCCTTTGTCATTAAAGACTTGTCCTGGCTGGGGTGGAAGGGACGACTCACACACGATCCACTCCCAGTGGCAGCCAGTATATCAAAGGGTGAATGTAAAAGACCCCTTGGCCACTACCCAGAAGGAAAGCACCAATACTCTCCCTGGTGTCCTGGCCAGTATCTAACCCTCAGCCAATACCAGTGAAGAAAATAGATTGCCTGGTTCTTACCTTATAGCTATTTGTGGGATCTTGCTGAGCGCAAAATTGACTGCCTCATTCCCCGTGTTGAAACAGTAGCTACGCCTCAAATTTACTTCACTGTCTGTAAAGTGCTTTGGGATGTCACAGGGGTTTGTGAAAGGAGCTGTACAAATCCACGTCTCTTAGTTCTTTCTGAAAACGAGGACTGGCATCCGTGCAATGTGACGCGCAGGTAGCTGACCTGAGTTAAACTGCCTGCTGCGTCTCACATTGAAACCAGCTGCATGGGTCCGTGCAGAGCTCCCCTCTCCATCCGGACAGCCTTTGGAAAAAATACGGACCGAGTGTGATAAGCAGTGAAGAGAGGGGGAGGTTTTGAAAGCTCTTGCAGACCGATGGAATACAGGAGTTATACTGCACTGCACGGGTAAACACCCAGCGCATGGATGACAAGGGCTGCATCAGCCCCTAAAACCCTCCTACTGTAGAGTATATAGAATATCTTCTTGGCGTTTCTTCATGGATGAAGATTTTTTGGAAGGTTGCACTCTTCTCATGGGGTGCAGGCCCGCCGGCCTACCCGTGACTGACAGATTCTCCCACGCCGGGTGCAGGTGAAGGTGTAGTCACTGCTGGGGGGGGAAATTGGATCTCTCCTCCTCTTATCTCTTTCATACTGGCTCCAGGCTCAGTCTCAGAGGCGCCTGTGACACTCCCGCTGTGGCATCTCCAGGCATCATGGCCAACACCGGCCCTTCCCACTGCCGACGGTCGATGTGCCACATGGGGAGCGACTTCTTCGGGGAGTCCTTGAGACATCGGCCCCCCCCCCCTCTGTTCCATTCACCTGCAGTCAGCTGTCTGTACAGCACCTTCTTGGGCAGGTGACTGTCGTCCATTCAGGCAACGTAAACCGCCCGACGCAGCTGGCTTTGCAGGAGGATGGTCTTGATGCTGGCTGTCTTCAGGGTTTCGGTGTTTATAATGCAGTGCTGCCAACGGATCTTGAAGATGCAGCAGACCTAGCGCTGGTGGGAGGCGAGACTGGACCCATGACTTGGCGCCACAGAGAAGAGCGGCTTTGCACACTGTGAGTTTGGTCTATGCCCTGAGGCTGTGGTTGCTTCACACTCCTTTGCAGAGTATAGACTATGTCTAGATATCTACCAACCTTGACCTTCATTGCAGGAGGATTTGAGTGCAGGAAAAGAGATGCCTTGCTTCAATTATATAGAACCTTGGTGAGAATGCGCCTGGAGTACCACGTACAGTTTTGGTGCCCTTACCTAAGGCAGGATACACTTGCCAAAGAGAAGTTCACCAGGCTAATTCCTGGGATGGTTGGACTATCCTATGAGGAGAGATTGAGGAAGCTGGGCCTGTATTCACCAGAGTTGTGAAGAATGAGGGGTGATCTCATTATAACTTATGGGACTCTTAAGGGGCTACACAGGGTAGATGCAGAAAGGATGTTTCCCCTGGCTGGGGGTGCGGGTGTAGAATAAGGAAGTAGGCCATTTCAGACTGAGATGAGAAGGAATTTCTTTATTCAGGCGGTGGTGAATATTTGGAATTCTCTACCCCAGAGGGCCGTGGAAGCTCAGTCATTGAGCACGTTCAAGACAGAGGTCAATAGATTTCTAGATACCAATGACATCAAGGGATATGGGGATAGCGCAGGACAATTGGTAGATAATCAGCCACGCTCTAGTTGAATGGAGGAGCACGCTCGAGTGGCTGAATGGCCTCCTCCTGCTCCTATGTTCCTGTTTGCATGGAAGGAACATTTATATCATTTAAACAGCCTCCAAACCCTGCCAATTCTTCACACAATTCTCCGAGGGAAGATAGTGATAGTATGAAAATAACAAATATGCCACATTGTCAGACTTGTGAATAAGAACATAGAAAATAGGAGCTGGAGTAGGTCATGTGGCCCAATGAGCCTGCTCCCATGTTTAATAAGATCTTCTGGTCTTCCAGCTCAACTCCAGCTTCCCATCATATCCCCGTATCCCTTAATTCCCTCAATGCCAAAAAACTGTCGATCTCAGTCGCGAATGTACCTAACGACTGAGCCTACTCATCTCTCGGGGTTGGAGAATTGCAAACATTCACATCCCTTCGAGTGAAGAAATTTCTCCTCACCTCAGTCCTAAATGATGGGCCTCTTATCCCCAGCCCGACTTCTAGACTCAGCGGCCGGGAGAAGCATCTTCTCAGCATCCAGGCTGTCAAACTCCCTAAAAACGTGTATAATTCAAACGAGGTCGCCTCTCATTCTTCTAAGTTCCAGAGCATCTATACTCATTTTATCTCAGCCTATCTATAGTGGGAATGGAGGGGGGAACAGTTTAACAACAAGAAATTGTTTTACTTTAAACTTAAGGATGGCCACAACTGATGTCCCACTTCACACACACTATTGCTGTGAATTTTAATTTCTATACTTGTTGACTTGTGGTGCAGTGGGTAGTGCCCTCTGTCTCTAGAGCCATAAAGCTCCAGGTTCAATTCCCACTCCAGATCAAGGAAAGCGTGTTCATAACGCAGCCAAATGGATTGAGTAACAATCTGCAAAATTCTTCAAAGATACCCGAGCGGGAGAGATTCCTGGGAAGCTGGTGCTGTTACCATTACTCTCTATACCTTTGCGGCTACAACGTGTAAAAGCAAAATACTGCGGATGCTGGAAATCCAGAACTAAAACAGAAAATGCTGGAAAAACTCAGCAGGTCTGACAGCATCTGTGGAGGGAGAAGCAGAGTTAATGTTTCCAGTCCCGTGTGGCTCTTCAGAGCTAAAGAGAAGTAAAAATTTATACTGTTTAGGGAGGGGGGGGTGGTGAAGCAGGCACAGCTGGAGAGAAGGCCAGCGATAGGTGGGGGTAAGGAGAGATTGTCAAAGATGTCATGGACAGGAGGACAAAAGGGGTGTTAAGGATAGTGGTAAGGGCTAAAGGAGGTGCTGATGGTGGCATTAAGGTCAGAAAGCAGAATGTGTTAATGTAAAAGTGTATGTTGCCACCCTTTGGGGTGGGGTGAAGGGGAGCTTGGCCAGACAGCCAGTGTGGATCAGGGGTGCCAGGAGCTCACCCTTCAATCCCCATTCTGGCTGGTGTAGAGGCAGGAGCTGCCTTCTCCCCTTACCTGTGTGGAGGTGGTGGTGCTGCGGGTGGGACCTGCCTTCAGGCAGAGAACTGAAGAAGAAGAAGAAGAGGAATCACTGGCCGGAATTTTCCGGTCCCGCCGATGTGAATAGAAGTCTGAATGGCCGGCCGCATCCGTCGCGGGGGGGCTGGAAAATCCTAACCATCAACTTGCCCTCTTGTTAAAAAAGGAGCTGCACTACCACATTCGGCCACCAAGTGGGGATGTTACAACGCTTCCCTCTTAAAGGAGTGGAATTCAGAAATAATAACGCGGACTTTTAATCATATAACACCGCACTGAGAGAGAAAAGGCAGAGGGAGGGGAGAGAGAGAGATAGAGGCAGGGAAGAGAGACAGAGAGAGGTAGAGAGAGACAGAAGGAGGGGAGGGAGAGAGAGAGGAGGGAAAGAGAGAGAGACAGAAGGAGGAGAGAGAGAGATGAAGAGAGATAGAGGCAGGGGAGAGAGACAGAGAGAGACAGAAGGAGGGGAGAGAGAGATGAAGAGAGATAGAGGCAGGGGAGAGAGACAGAGAGAGACAGAAGGAGGAGAGAGAGAGATGAGGGAAAGAGAGAGAGGCAGGAGATAGAGACAAGGAGGAGAGAGAGATGGAGAGAGACAGAGGGAGATAGACACAAAAGGAGGGGAGGGGGAGAGAGAGATAGATGCAGGGGAGAGAGAGACAAGGAGGAGAGAGAGAGACGGAGAGAGGCAGAGGGAGGGGAGAGAGAGACAGAGGGAGATAGAGAGAGGGGAGGGAGATATGGAGAGAGAAGACAAAGAAACAAATATAGGTAGAAGGGAAAAAAGAAAGAAGAGAATGAGACGAGAAAAAAGAGTGTGTATTTCTATGGTGTCTTCATGTTCCCAGGCCATCCCTGAGGGAACTCATGATACCTTAAAAGTGCAGTCACTGCTGGAATGTAGAGGAGGAGAGAGAACACAAACTGACGGGCGTCCCACATCCCAGTGGATTGAAGTCATAAGGAAAAGTGATCATTAACCAAACTGAGCACCGGGATGGTATGTGGCTGAGACCATGTGGCACCCTCCCTGTGAGCAATAGGCACTAACTGCCCCTCCCCCGCCCCACCCCACCCACCACCACCATCACCACCATCACTTGCCTCTCCTTCTGGTCAACTAATATTCTGCTGGCTTCTGGAGTGAGGGGTGCTCACAGTCTTCTCAAGGGCAGTTAAGGGTGGCCAACAAATGCCGGCCTTGCCAGTGACGCCCATGTCCTGTGCATGAATTCCTTAAAAAAGTCAGCGCCCATACCTTCCGTTTCTCCTTCTTGTCATCCTTCTTGGTAAACACGGTGTGAACCCACCAGATTTTGGTGAACATGCTGCCGTAAGCTAGGCTGAAGCCCAGGCCTAGTAGCCACACTCGGGCCTGTGGGAGAAAAAGATAAGGGCCACTTTAATGTTTATTTACAGGTGCTCTCCGGCCATGGGGTCCACACAGGGAGGGCTCCTCCGAGAAGACTAAGGCGCTAGAATTCTTCAATTGCCCAACACTGCAAACCGGCCTGCGGGGAATTTAAAAACAATCCAGTCAGGTTCCCGGTTTGGAAGTGTAGGCCGCAATGGAGGGGAGATCAAAGGAATTTCGGCCTCTCCCGTGTAATGCTGAGGCCCACGGTCATTGCTCCTGTGTTTGAAAGAAACAACTTTCATTCACGTAGGGCCTTTCATAACTTCAGTCACCCCCTAAGCAGCCACTAAAGTATTTTAGTGGAGTCCCTGTTGTAATGTGGGGAACGTGGCAGCTGCTATTGCGCACATCAAGCTCCCATAAACAGCAATGGGAGAATGACGATCAGTTAATTTTTTTTAAAAATTCATTCACGGGATGTGGGCGTCGCTGGCTAGGCCAGCATTTTTATTGCCCATCCCTAATTGCACCCCCCCCCCCCGAGAAGGTGGTGCTGAGCTGACTTCTTGAACCGCTGCAGTCCACGTGGTGTAGGTACACCCACAGTGCTGTTAGGAAGGGAGTTCCAGGATTTTGACCCAGCGACAGTGAAGGAACAGTGATATATTTCCAAGTCAGGATGGTGACTTGGAGGGGAACTTGCAGGTGGTGGTGTTCACATCACCATTTTATCGTGATGTTGGTTGAGAGGTAAATATTGACCCAGGGCAGATTGGGGATAACTCCTCTGTTCTTCTTCAAATTAGCACTGCGGGATCTTTTAAATCTTCCTGAGAGGGCAGTGTGGGGACTTGATTTAACGCCTCATCCAAAAGCTAGCACCTCTGACAATGCAGCACACCTTCAGTATTGCGCAGGGTCTGTCAGCTTGGATTTTTTTGCTTGATCCCTGCAGTGGGAATTGAACCCGTGATTTTCTGAGTTGAGACATGAAAGCCATTGTACAGGATACCATTGACAAGCTCATTGCGTCAGGAAATCACTCTAGATGAGAAATGCCCATCTTAGCTCATCTGTGTCAGCTGAGGCCCGGTGGAGAACACTCTTGCCTCAGAAGGTCACGGCTTCAAGTCCAGAGACTCAAGCACAAAGTCCAGGTTGACACTGCAGCACTGGTGGAGTGCTGCATTGCCAGAGGTGCTGTCTTTCAGACCAGGTGTTAAAGTGCCTTCCTCTGGCTGCTGTTGCGTGTTATTTGATTGGGTGAGGTAATTGAACTTTCCATCGGGGGCACCCAATCAGAGACACCCTGTACGTCGTCGATTTCTCCCAGATCCCTTGCATGTGCCGCCTTACTGCCAGTAATTCATGGGTTAACAGTAGCACTGTAACAACATAGACAGCAAAGCAATGCAAACGAATTAACAAAGGCACTAAAAATAGCGCAGAGGCAATTGAACCCCATAGCAACCATCCACAGGCCTGGAACAGCCTGTCGGCTTTGCTGCAGCTCAAAGGCCCAGAGAAGAACCCTCAGATCCCTCAGTGTTCAGTGGGATCATGGGTGCAGTGATGCAGTTGTCTGGCCTTCAACCCAGAACCCAGAGGAGCCCTGGATTTCTCCGCTGACCCTGAGGTGTAAAGAAAAAAATAATCCATCAACCCGGGCATGGTTTGTCCGCTGGAAAAGGAAGAAGAAAAAGCACTTGCATTTCGGGAGCACCTTTCACAATCTCAGCAGGTCACAGAAACGCACGACAGCCAATGAATTACTTCTGAAGTGTAGCTGGTCAGCCTTGTGATGTAGGAAAGACGGGAGCCAATTTGCGCACAGAGAGTTCCCTCGAGGAGCGATGTGATGATGGGTGGATCATCTGTGTTCCTTCTGTGATGTTGGCCGAGGGATAAATATTGGTTAGGATTCCGGGGATAACTCCCCTGCTCTACTTTGGGATCTTTTGTATTCACCCGAGAGGACAGACGTGGCCGTATTTTAACGTCTAGTCCAAAATGATGACGAAAGCTGGTGGATTGTCGTAAAATACACTCAGTTGGCTCATAGCCCTGTCATCCCCACCCGATCTGACCTTTCTTTCTCTTGGGATGTGGGCGTCGCTGGCTAGGCCACATTAATTGCCCATCCACCACCCCCCCCCACCCCCACCTTGCCCCTGAGAAGGTGCTGGCGAGCAGCAGTCCATGCGGTGTAGGTACACCCACGGTGCTGTTAGAAAGGGAGTTCCAGGATTTTGAGCCAGCGACAGTGAAGGAACGGCCGATATATTTCCAAGTCAGGACGGTGTGTGGCTTGGAGGGAAACTTGCAGGTGGATGGTGACGCCATGCGTCTGCTGCCCTTGGTTCTCTAGGGGGGTAGAAGTTGGGGTTTGGCGTCGAAGGAGCCTTGGCAAGTTGCTGCAGTGCATCTGGTAGATGGCACACACTGCTGCCACTGTGTGTCGGTGGTGGAGGGAGTGAGTGTTTAAGGTGGTGGCTGGGGTACCAATCAAGGGGATTGCTTTGCACTGGATGGTGTCCAGCTTCTTGAGCGTTGCTGTAGCTGCTCTCATCCAGGAAATTGGAGAGTGTTCCACCATAGTCCTGACTTGTACATTAAAGATTTTGGACAGGCTTGAGGGAATCAGGAGGTGAGTTATTCACCACACAATCCCCAGACTCTGGCCAGCCCTTGTAGACATTGTTATTATGTAGTTAAGTTTCTGGTCAATGGCGACTCCCTGAAATGTCAATGGAGGCGAGGGGGCAGGGGTGGGGTGGGATCCAGCGATGGTGAAGCCTTTGTATAATGGCACCTATGTGTCTCATTGATGCTGACTTTCAAAGCCCTCCAAAGTGGACTAAGAAGCCACTCGCTTGAGGGGAAGGGCGCAGGAACCCACACCCTCAGGGCAGCCGCCGCACGAACACTAAATGCCGACCTTTCCAGGTCTGTCCCGTACCTGAGTTACCGGCAGCTTGATGAATCGAGGGTGAACGAGCCGGGGAGGTGACCATGACCACGATGCACCCCCCCCCCCCCCAGCCCCACCCCACCAATCCCCCCACCCCCGACCTCACGTCCTCCCCGGCCCAGCGCAACCCGAGCAGTCAAGAGCGGAGCTTGCTTGGGGGCTGGCCAGGCTTTCGGTGGGGTGGGGTGGG
This sequence comes from Isurus oxyrinchus, assembly GCA_026770705.1. Taxonomy (NCBI): domain Eukaryota; kingdom Metazoa; phylum Chordata; class Chondrichthyes; order Lamniformes; family Lamnidae; genus Isurus; species Isurus oxyrinchus. Next base: position 92,627,627 of record JANJGN010000021.1, on the reverse strand, counting down.
GGGAGTTGGGGGGGGGTGCAGTGACAGCCTGAGCCACCTGGTTTCTGAGGCGGAGGACACCCGCAGGGAGGTCCCATTACAGGACAGGAGGCGAAGCTGGACATTGAGGCAGGAACGGAAAGATGGGCTGAATTACATTTCCCACCCGACAGGAAATGCCGTGGCGCTATTTTGAGAAAAAGCGAGGGAGTTCTCCCCCTGAAGGCCTCGGGCAGTATTTACCCCTCAACCAACATCGCGAAGCAAAACAGATTAACCAGCTATTATCGCGATGATGTTTGCGGGATCTTGCTGTGCGCAACTTGGCTGCTGTTTTGGTTTTCAATTCTTTCATGGGCTGTCACTGGCTGGGCCATCATTTGTTGCCCACCCCCTAATAGCCCTTGAGAAGGCGGTGGGTGAGCTGCCTTCTGGAACCGCTGCAGTCCATGCGGTGTAGGTACACCCACGGCGCTGTTAGGGAGGGCATTCCAGGATTTGGACCCAGCGGCAGTGAAGGAACGGCCGATATGTTTCCAAGTCAGGGTGGTGAGTGGCTTGGAGGGGGATGATGTACCCATGCATCATCCTAGGTGGTAGGGGTCTTGGGTTTGGAAGGAGCTGTCGAAGGAGCCTTGATGAGTTTCCTGCCTTATAAGAGGGACAACACTTCAAAAGTACCTCACTGGCTCTGAAGCGCTTTGAACGAAAGAGGCTGAATGAAGGAGATTTTTCCCCCCTCCCCCCCCACCCTTCTTCCTTGCTTTCGTTTCTTCCTGGATGACCCACCTGGCAGACAAGGGGGAAATGCCATTGGCGGATGTGGTACCCGTCCAGTCCGAGCGGGAATACGGCCGCCAGTGCCAGCGTGCAGCCCACCGCCGTCATGTTATTCAGGTAGGGCTGGGAGTTCTGAATGTACCTGGAATGAGGGAAAGATCGAGCCGTTACAACACCAATGACATCCTGCATTTACATAGCGCCTATAGCCCAGTCAAACATCCCACGGTGCTTCACAGGGGCAGCTGTTGAGCAACGTATGACAGCGTGCGAGATAAAGAACTATTAGGGCAAATATCCAAACGCCTTGGCTAAAAAATAGGTTTTAAAGAGCATCTAATGGGAGGGGAGAGAGGTGGGGAGGTTTAGGGAGGGAATTCCACTGCTTGGGGCCCAAGCAGTTGAAGGCACAGCCACCGATGGTGGAGCGAATAATATAGGGGATGCACAGAGGCCAGGATTAGATGAGTACAGATATCTGGGAGGGAGGGATGAGATTGCAGAGGTAGGATGGAACTTTTTAAATAGAGGCATTACCAGAATGGGAAGCAGTGCGGGACAGTGAGCACTCAGGTGATGATTTATTGGCTATTATAGGCCCAGCAATAATTATAGACACTTTCTACTCCTGCCTACTTACCGTACATTGCTGTTGTAGATATTAAAGGTGAGGCAGATAATTCCCAGTAAAATCCCGAGTCCAGCCAGGACCGAGACCGACACAAAAAGCTTCTGGGATAGGTACCGGAAAGTGGGGATAACCTTTGTGTGATCAGCGGGAGGGACCCCACCTAGGAACATAAGACGATAGTCAAGGGTTAGGGTGGTGAGTTCATCATTACTCTTAGAAAGACAGAAAAAGAGAGAGAGAAAAACAAGCACACATTTTCATTGTGCCTTTCGCCACATCAGGACTCCATAAAACACTTCAGAGCAATGAAGCACTTTTTAAAGTGCAATTAGTGTGGCCCATGTATCCATTCTTCTATATATAAACCACCTGAATCCTCGATTAGATTCCAGTCTGTAACTCACTCCCAGGTATCCATTCTTCCATATATAAACCTCTCGATTAGATTCCAGTCTGTAACTCACTCCCAGGTATCCATTCTTCTATACATAAACCATCTGAACCTCTCGATTAGATTCCAGTCTGTAACTCACTCCCAGTTATCCATTCTTCCATATATAAACCTCTCTATTAGATTCCAGTCTGTAACTCACTCCCTGGTATCTAATATTCTATATATAAACCATCTGAACCCCTCGATTAGATTCCAGTCTGTAGCTCCTGGAAGGCTGTTACAGATTCATTCTTTATTCTCTTTGCGATTAATTCAGCAGTGTCAGTGATTGTCAACTAAACAGGCTGCTCAGTGAATAGGGGGAGTGATGGCTGAGAGGGTTAATCCCCTCCACTGGGAACAGGCTGCCCAGTGTCAGACTGTGACTAGGGGAGAGATGGGTGAAAGGGTTAATCCCCTCCACTGGGAACAGGCTGCCCAGTGTCTGACTGTGAATAGGGGAGAGATGGGTGAAAGGGTTAAGCCCCTCTGTGAGGAACAGGCTGCCCAGTGTCTGACTGTGAATAGGGGAGAGGTGGGTGAAAGGGTTAATCCCCTCTGTGAGGAACAGGCTGCCCAATGTTTGACCATGAACAGGGGAGAGGTGGGTGAGAGGATTAATCCCCTCTGTGAGGAACAGGCTGCCCAGTATCTGACTGCGTGTGGGAAGGGGTAGGTGAGAGGGTTATTTTTCAGACAGTTTGGAGTGAGCCTGGGGCACATCCATTGCTGAGAACGCTGTGTCTTCCTCCTGTTGTTTTCAAGGAGACATCAATATGGAGCACAGCTCTCCAGCTTTGATTTCTCCATGGCAACAGCCCTGAGAGCCACTGCGGCAATCCACCAGGTTGCTATGGTGACCTAAATGAGAGGCCTGCATGTGTCGGAGAGTCTCCGGCGGTTTCTATAGAGACGAAAGGACAGAACGTTGACATCTAAAACCTTTCCTCCCACGCTCTCAGGAATGTCTCATTACTGGAGTCCTGTACAAGAGCTGTGCGGGGGTATTAGAGTCCCAGAGGTGAGAGAGGTCCCTCCTTCATATTTGCAGTGGTTTCTGAACAAGAAATATCACCTTGATATCCTTGAATTTTCAAAAAAGCAAAAAATCTCACCTAACTACTGTACAATTGAACCTTTCCATTAACTTTCAGAATGACAAATAGTGGGAGTAAGTTACAGACTGGAATCTAATCGAGGGGTTCAGATGGTTTACAGCTAAAATAATGGATACCTGGGAGTGAGTTACAGACTGGAATCTAATCAAGGGGCTTAGATGGTTTATATATAGTTTAATGGATACCTGGGAGTGAGTTACAGACCGGAATATAATTGAGGGGTTCAGATGTTTTATATATAGATTAATGGATACCTGGGAGTGAGTTACAGACCGGAATATAATTGAGGGGTTCAGGTAGTTTATATAGAGAATAATGGATACCTGGGAGTGAGTTATAGACTGGAATCTAATCGAGGGGTTCAGATGTTTTATACATAGATTAATGGATACCTGGGAGTGAGTTACAGACTGGAATCTAATCGAGGGGTTCTGGTGGTTTATATAGAGAATAATGGACACCTGGGAGTGAGTTACAGACTGGAATCTAATTGAGGGGTTCAGATGGTTTATATCTAGAAAAATGGATACCTGGAAGTGAGTTACGGACTGGAATCTAATCGAGGGGTTCAGATGGTTTACATAGAGAATAATGGATACCTGGGAGTGAGCTACAGATTGGAATAAAATTCACAAGTGGAACTTATTTTCAAAAGTAAAACTTAGAAATGTGAAATGGAAATGAGATGAATCTCAAGTCAAGGATGTGAGCGTTGGACACCTGAAGTTGCGTTGCAGCACTGCAGGCCTGTGTCTCACTGTGAGAGTTCCTGCTAATTAATAGATTGTCAGGTTTGCCAGGCTGAATATCATGCTGCTCTGGAATGTACACAGCACAGCACGCTGGAGACACCTATAGGTGCACTAATTGGGGATTATTGCTGCTCTGCTGATGGGTTTGTTAATGTATGTGCTGCATTTTCCCCCTCCCTGTGCTTAGATTCTGACTTCCCTGTTGAAAACTGTCGCCTTTCAATACGTTTGCTGTCATTTCGAATCACTTGGGCTTCATCTTGATATTGGCTTTGGCACAGTGGGAAGCACTCAGGCCTCCTCAAACCAGAAGCCGTGTAGGTTCAAGTCTCACTCTGGTGACTTATGCCTGTAATCTTAGCCAGCGCTCCCCTGCGCAGTACTGATGGAGTGCTGCACTGCCGGTGGTGCTGCCTTTCAGGTGAGATATTAAATCAAGACCCTGGATGCCCTCTCTGCTGTGGATGTTGAAAATTCACCATTTTGGAGAGGAGCAGTGGGGCTTGTTCAGGTATCCTGGCCATGAGTTACCCTTCAACCAGCCTCACCAGGACAGGTTATTTGGTCATTGCCATGTTGTTGTTTGCGGGATCTCGCTGTGTGTTAATTGGTTGCCGCGGCTCCTAGATTACAGAGTAGTGACTACACTCCAGAATGTACTTCATTGGCTGTAAGGCACTTTAGGACACACGGTGATCATGACAGGTGTATGTATATATGCAAGTCTTTCTTTGTTTTTGTGTTAAACGAGTGCTTGGACAACTGTAGCATTGGGGTGGCTCCACGGACCTTCAGTCTCAGTAGAGGCAGCAGGAATAGTTATATAAGAGGGCAAGTCAATGGCATTCAGCATTCTTATTCATAGCAGCAGATATCTCCCTGGGGGAGCAGCCACCATTTTCACCTGCTGATGCAGGTTGCCTTTGATGCCTCCTGTCCCTCCTTTTTTTTTTTAAGGCCAGCGGTGTAGATCATTAACCACTCCAATTAGCATCCAAGGTCACTGAGAGATCAATTGCTGCAAGGAGGGAGCTAGGTTTCTTTTGATTTGTCGCGCCTTGTAAAATTCCTTGCTCACATCCTAGGAAGAGATCTGAGTTATCAAGGTCAGGAAAGCCAGAAAGAGATCCCTGACTTGTCATCTCTTTTTGTGCAAACATTCGACACTTTGAAACATGTCGTCTGAATAATGAGTACCTTAGTGTGGTAGTTGCACACTATACTTGAAGTTTTGTATATGTGTGGCTGAATGTATATAATATAAATATATACAGCATACTTTTTATATAAACACTGCCAGGGATCAGCCCATAATATGCATAGAAGCATACAGCACAGGAGGAGGCCATTCAGCCCACCATGCATGAAAAAGTAACTGAATTAATCCCAGCCCCCTACTCTTTTCTCAGATGCAGCAATTTTTTTTCCTTTTTCAAATATTTATCCAATTACCCTTTTAAAGTTATTATTGAATCTGCTTCCACCACCTGGTTATCAAATGCCGGGTCTGTCTGGTCTCCCGGAGCAGGGGGCGTCTGGTCTCCCGGAGCAGGGGGCGTCTGGTCTCCCGGAGCAGGGGGCGTCTGGTCTCCCGGAGCAGGGGGCGTCTGGTCTCCCGGAGCAGGGGGCGTCTGGTCTCCCGGAGCAGGGGGCGTCTGGTCTCCCGGAGCAGGGGGCGTCTGGTCTCCCGGAGCAGGGGGCGTCTGGTCTCCCGGAGCAGGGGGCGTCTGGTCTCCCGGAGCAGGGGGCGTCTGGTCTCCCGGAGCAGGGGGCGTCTGGTCTCCCGGAGCAGGGGGCGTCTGGTCTCCCGGAGCAGGGGGCGTCTGGTCTCCCGGAGCAGGGGGCGTCTGGTCTCCCGGAGCAGGGGGCGTCTGGTCTCCCGGAGCAGGGGGCGTCTGGTCTCCCGGAGCAGGGGGCGTCTGGTCTCCCGGAGCAGGGGGCGTCTGGTCTCCCGGAGCAGGGGGCGTCTGGTCTCCCGGAGCAGGGGGCGTCTGGTCTCCCGGAGCAGGGGGCGTCTGGTCTCCCGGAGCAGGGGGCGTCTGGTCTCCCGGAGCAGGGGGCGTCTGGTCTCCCGGAGCAGGGGGCGTCTGGTCTCCCGGAGCAGGGGGCGTCTGGTCTCCCGGAGCAGGGGGCGTCTGGTCTCCCGGAGCAGGGGGCGTCTGGTCTCCCGGAGCAGGGGGCGTCTGGTCTCTGATGCAGGGGGCGTCTGATCCCTGATGCAGGGAGCGTCTGGTCCCTGATGCAGGGGGCGTCTGGTCTCTGATGCAGGGGGCGTCTGGTCTCTGATGCAGGGGGCGTCAAGTCTCTGATGCAAGGGGTGTCTGGTCTTTGATGCAAGGGGTGTCTGGTCTCTGATGCAGGGGGCATCTGGTCTTTGATGCAGGGGGTGTCTGGTCTCCCGATGCAGGGGGTCTCTGGTCTCCTAATGCAGGGGGTCTCTGAACCCCTGATGTTGGGAGCCTCTCTCCTCTGAGACAGGCTGTACCTTTTCAAGTTCTCTTCACACTCTGCGGCTCTCTTTTCCACACTTCCCTCTCTCTTTTGTCACTTGCGACACTGCATGATGAGTGTGATTAATTTCCAGCCAGACAGCTCGAGCTGTGAGCACAAACTGCTGAGATTTACTAACTGTCCTGTGACTTGTTAACTCCTCACTTACCTGCAGCTGTAACTCTTTCTCTGCAAATCACTGCTTCCTTTTAAAACCTTTTGCTTCTTTCTCACCAGTCTTAGCAATGTTTATCTCATCTTGCATTAATATAGCATCTTTAACATTGGAAACATCCCAAGATGCTTCACAGGAGCAATTATCTAACACAATTTGACACTGAGCCCACATAAAGAGATGGTGAGCAAGAAATTGGTTTTAGGTTGAAATGTTAAAAGTGGGGACAGAGGTGCAGAGGCAGGAACATTTAGGGAGGGAATTCCAGATCTTAGGGCCTGGGCAGATCGAGGCCTAGCCAGGAATTGGTGGTACGATTAAAATCAGGGATGCTCAAGTGGCCAGTATCAGAGGAGCGCAGATAGCTCGGAGGGTTATGTAGAGATAGCGAGGGGAGAGGCCATGGGTAGGTGTGCGAACAACGATGAGAATTTTAAGACTGAAGTGTCACTGAGGTCAGCAAGCACAGCGGTGATGAGTGAACAGCACTTGGCGCGAGTTAGGATGCATTCAGCAGAGTTTGGATGAGCTCAAGCTGACGGAGTGAGGGAGGTAAGGGGTTGGGCAGGGGAGCGGTCCCCAAATCTCACCCTCTTCCCTTCCCTTCCAGCCTCAATGGGACAAGGTTCCATGACCGCTAACCTGTCACAGTGCGACTATAGGTGATGAGTAATAGAAACTTGCTCACTCAACCAGTGGACGGTGGGTGGGGGATGGGGGGGTTTTGGGGAGGAGGGGGCCGTCGCATAGGAAGCCTGTCCTCACGTGAAGAACAAATACACACACAGGCTCTCGATCTAGACTGAGGCCAATGGTCCTCAGGGACTGAGGCAAATTATCCATCCTCCTATTTGAAATATGTAATTCTCAAGATGTGGGCGTCGCTGGCAAGGCCAGCATTTGTTGCCCATCCCTAACTGCCTTTGAGATGCTGGTGGTGAGCCACCTTCTTGAATGGCTGCAGTGCATCTGAGGAAAGGGAAGGCCGTCCTTCCTATGGATTCACCCACAAAGAACTTCAATTGATAAGCTGCCTGCCATATACTCAGGATGTCCACTTGCCAGATGAGTCCAGCTGCAAAACTCAAGCCCCAGATGGGGCCTCAGCGTTATGTCTCTTTAGAAAGATGGCGCCTCTGACAGTGCAGCACCGTCTAAATAATGACCCTTTGACAGTGCAATGCTCCCTCAAAACTGACCCTTTGACAATGCAGCACTCCCTCAGTACTGAACCTTGACAGTGCAGCACTCCCTAGTACTGAACCTTGACAGTGCAGCACTCCCTCAGTACTGAACCTTGACAGTGCAGCACTCCCTCAGTACTGAACCTTGACAGTGCAGCACTCCCTCAGTACTGATCCTCTCTCAGTGCAGCACTCCCTCAGTACTGTCCCTCTGACAATGCAGCACTCCCTCAGTACTGACCATCTGACAGTGCAGCACTGTCTCAGTACTGCCCCTCTGACAGTGCAGCACTCCCTCAGTACTGACCATCTGACAGTGCAGCACTCCCTCAGTACTGACCCTCTGACAGTGCAGTACTCCCTCAGTACTGACCCTCTGACAGTGTAGCACTGTCTCAGTACTGACCCTCTGACAGCGCAGCACTCCCTTAGTACTGACCCTCTCTCAGTGCAGCACTCCCTCAGTACTGACCCTCTGACAGTGCAGCACTCCCTCAGTACTGACCCTCTGACAGTGCAGCACTCCCTCAGTACTGACCCTCTGACAGTGCAGCACTCCCTCAGTACTGACCCTCTGACAGTGCAGCACTCCCTCAGTACTGACCCTCTGACAGTGCAGCACTCCCTCAGTACTGACCCTCTGACAGTGCAGCACTCCCTCAGTACTGACCCTCTGACAGTGCAGCACTCCCTCAGTACTGACCCTCTGACAGTGCAGCACTCCCTCAGTACTGACCCTCTGACAGTGCAGCACTCCCTCAGTACTGACCCTCTGACAGTGCAGCACTCCCTCAGTACTGACCCTTTGACAGTGCAGCACTCCCTCAGTACTGACCCTCTGACAGTGCAGCACTCCCTCACTAGAAGTGTCAGCCTTAGATTTTGTCTTCAAGTCCCACTCCAGGGACCTGAACTCAACCTTCTGACTCAGAGGCAAGTGAGGTACTGACCGAGCCCTGGCTGATGGAGCAGATACTGCATCTGTCAAGAATGAAGCATAAACAAGGGTAAGTCTCACTCCACATATGGGTGGGGATTGAGTGTCATGTCATGACTCCGAGCAACAGGACAAAGTGACTCACCAAACCAGCGGTCAGTGCCAAAGTAAGACATGTTGTCATTCGTACTGTCATAGTAGCCGATCTTCACGTATTTAGCATCTGTGGGGAAAGAACAAAGTCATTCTATTACAAAACTGCTCCAGATAATAACGGGATAAACATTCACCATCACCCCACCCCCCTCTCCCCCCCATTCACAGTCAGACACTGGGCAGCCTGTTCCCAATGGAGGGGATTAACCCTCTCACCCACCTCTCCCCACCAATAACAGTCAGACACTGGGCAGCCTGTTCCCAATGGAGGGGATTAACCCTCTCACCCACCTCTCCCCCCCATTTACAGTCAGACACTGGGCAGCCTGTTCCCAATGGAGGGGATTAACCCTCTCACCCACCTCTCCCCCATTCACAGTCAGACACTGGGCAGCTTGTTCCCAGCGGAGGGGATTAACCCTCTCACCCACCTCTTCCCCCATTCACAGTCAGACACTGGGCAGCCTGTTCCCAGCGGAGGGGATTAACCCTCTCACCCACCTCTCCCCCCCATTCACAGTCAGACACTGGGCAGCTTGTTCCCAGCGGAGGGGATTAACCCTCTCACCCACCTCTCCCCACCCCCATTCACAGTCAGACACTGGGCAGCCTGTTCCCAGCGGAGGGGATTAACCCTCTCACCCACCTCTCCCCCCCACTCACAGTCAGACACCGGACAGCCTGTTCCCAGCGGAGGGGGTTAATCCTCTCACCCACCTCTCCCCCCAATTCACAGTCAGACGCTGGGCAGCCTGCTCCCAGGGGAGGGGATTAATTCTTCCATCGGAGCTTCCCAGAGGGAGAGATTCCCAGCAGGTAAAGGGGGAAGGCACAGGATATATGGAGCCAGCTGCAGACATAAAATGCAGACAAAGAGACAGGGAAAATTGCTCTGGCCAACACAGTTAAATTCCATCCAGGGAAATACAGTGAAATCAGCCATGGAATTAAGTGCAAAGCATCTGCGAACGTACAGCAAGGATCCATCCGGAAGATGGAGGGAATTCACTCCAGAAAGTCGGGGACTAGATAAGGGATCTGGATTTCTGTGGTAGGGGAAACGGAAAATGTTAATGTGCTGACAGCTCCCTTTGCTCCCCATCCGACATTCAGTCCTGGTGAATTCAATCAGATGCTGTGGGCAGTGTGTGTGCTGCTGCCCAACAACCATTTCTACTGCCTTTGGCACACGGGGAGACGGTGGAGTACTGGTAATGGACTACTAATCCAGGCTGATTCTCTCGTTCAGATCCCACCTTGGCAGCTGATGAAATTTTAATTCAATTAATTGAAAAAAAAAATCTGGAATTGAAAGCGAGCCTCAGTAAGGATGACCATGAAATTATCATCGATTGTTGTAAGAAACCCATCTGGTTTACCAATGCCTAGTAGGGAAGGAAATCCGCCCTCCCTTTCTGGTCTGGCCCACCTGTGACTCCAGACCACACAGCAATGTGGTTGACTCAGCAATGACTGACCAAGCCACTCAGCTGAAGGGCAGTTAGGGACGGGACACAAATGCTGGCCTTGCCAGTGACGCCCACACCCTCCAGGAAGGAATTTTTTAAAAAACTACAGCTGCAGCACAATGATAAATACACCTTGCAATTGCTCAACCATTGTCCAGGCCATCCGAGATCCACTGGCATCGAAAACCACGTGACCCTAGGGGAGAGAAAGGACATGTCAATAGACGTCAAGATCCGTCAATGTTCAGGAAAGCCATCAGCGCAAAGATTGGGAGGGGGGGGGAGAGAAGACGCAAATGTCAAACCGATGGTAATGTCAGTTCTAGGGATCTAAGCTGGGAGAACCATAACATTCCTTAAGTTTTCTTGCACTGATGCCACTCCATAAATGCACCAAGACAGACACACATACTGAGCAGCATAGGGACCGACACACCAGCTCGGCGGACGGCAGCAAAGCACTTTCCCTGTGCCTTAAATGACTCTCTGTCTCTATGGCAGCCAGCAGCAAGCACAGACACGTGCTGATGAACACAAACACAGGCACTTACAAGATGCACCAACACACACACACTCAGACACACATACCCCACACACACACCACACAAGCACAGACACCACACAGGTCCACACACCACACACAGACACACACACAGACACACACTCAGTCACACAGACAGACACACCACACCCACACCCACACACACACACAGACCCACACCACACAGACCCACACCACACAGACCCACACCACACAGACCCACACACACACCCCCCAGGACACACACCCACCCAGACACACACACACCCAGACATACCACACACAGACATACCACACAGACCCACACCACACACACACACAGACCCAGACACACACACACACCCAGACACACACACACACCCAGACACACACACACACCCAGACACAACATACATACCACACAGACCCAGACACACACACATTGATGTATCTGAGATGGAGCTCCACACAGGGTATAATCAGTAACTAAATAGTTTTTGGAAGAGGCAGGAAGAGCAACGTGTTTGAGAGATGCGACATCTCACATTGAGGAGTGGGTTAGAGACAATATCCCACAAATAAGAGATTCCTCAGTGTGATGAAGGAGCAAAGGGGTCCGGGCATGTTGATGATTAAATCCTGAGAAACAGGGTAGGGAAAGGCAAATAGATAGCCAGTGAAAATCGAAAATTGGACCTGAGGATTTACATCGAGAGGGAGTGGAAATAAAAGCAACAAGATCATGGTGATTGTGTAAAACAGTGGCCACATCGGAAATGCTGCGTGCGGTCTTGGGCCTCCCGCTGCAGAAGTGATAAATATCCTCAGGAACAATTGCAACACAGATCGCTGCTTGGGTTAAAGGCTCAGGGAAAACCTCAAATCAAAGAAACTTTGTTTACTCTCAGACTCTGCGGGGATTTGTTTAAAGAGGTGTTCAAAATGGTTATCAGCCATGGCTCAGTGGGCTGCATTCTTGTCTCTCAGTCAGAAAGTTGTGGTTTAGAGCCGGAGACGAGCACATAAGCCAGGGTTTTCAGGATGGTGGGTTTTCCCTTTCCACCATCTGACAAGCCATTTCACACTCCAACAAGCGTCAATAGGCCGGAGAGGGGACTTCTGGCCCTCGCCTGGGGTTGGCCGGCAGCTCGAGTCCCTGCAGTGGGGCTGCTATGGCCAGGACGGGAACTGCAATCCGTACCCAGAGGCTCAAGTCCAGGACCGGGCAATGGTGGGGGTCTCAGGGCATGGAGGGGACGTGAGGCACAGAGGAGCAGGCAGGGGCCCTATCTGCCCTCTCAGCTGGGTGTGAAAGGTCTCAACAGCCCCATTTTGGAGAGGAACAGGAGAGTTCTCCTGGTCTATCAATATTACCTAAAAAAACTGGTTATCTGATCATTAACCTTCTGGTTAAAATGTCGGCAATGTTTTCACGTACCAGACACACTTGCTTACAAATAAAAACTTACACACAGCACACTAAAAGAGACTACCTTTAATTACAGGCGCACAGAGACACAAATAAACAAACACAAACAGGATAAACACAAATTATACACCAACACCGACACATGACACGTAAATGCACACACACAGACAGATGTACATCCACACATGCATAGATATAGACAGATTGACACACACACACAATGACTTCTTAAAAATGCTTTCATGGGAATGTGGGCATCACTGGCAGGGCCAGGAATTGCTGCCTATCCCAAATTGCCCTTGAACTGAGTGACTTGCCACACCATTTCAAAGGGCGGCTGAAAGCCAACCACATTGCCGTTGTGTCTGGAGTCACACGCAAGCCAGGCTGGGTAAAGACAGCAGATTTCCTTCCCTAAAGGGCGTGAGTGAACCAGATGGGTTTTTAATGACAGTCGGCAATGGTTTCGTGGTCACTATTACTAAGATCATCTCTTTTGATTCCAGGTTATTAATTGAATTTGAATTCCAGCAGCTGCTGCGGTGGGATTTGAACCCGTGTCCCCCAGAGCCACACACACTCAGACATACAACATACACACAGATGCACTCAGGCAGGTAACACAGGCAGACACGTAAAGGCAACCATGTGCAGGAAGACACTCATACACGGATGGGTACACACTATCACAGACACAGATACGCTAGCACACAGTCAGACACAGACACACTCAGAGGCACGCACAGATAGACACATGCATATAGATAAACATGCACAGACAGACAGATACACACACAGGCCAGGAATTTTAGGATCCCTTCCCGGCATCCAAACCCTCAGCGGGGAACAGATACCCGCCGATGCCGCCTGCCCCTCAGCGATTTCACGTTCCATTGAGCATCAATCGGCTGGAAGCGGGACTTCTGCCCCTCACTCAGGAGGAAGTCCCACCTCAGAGCGCTGCTGGGCAATCTGTTTGGCGCCAGACACTGGCAGTGGCCAAGACCAGGACTTCAAGCCGTGCCCAGAGCCCAAGTCCCGGGATGCCAGGAACAGGTGAGTTTTGGGGCTCTCAGGGCGGGGAGGGTAGGGAGGCTTGGGGGGGTAGGGTGGGTAGGTGGGCACTGGGGGAGGGGGGGGGGTGGTGCTGGGATTGGGGTGTCAGAGGAGAGGCCAGGATGGGGGGGAGGGAGGTCCTGCAGCTATGTTGGAGGAGGCGGCACCCGATGTTAAAAGGGAGCTGCTGATGGAGGCGCACCCACCTCTCCCCCCACCCCCCAACCTCCCCCCCAACCCCCAACCACCCCCCCCCCCCCCCACTGCACCCACGACCCCCACCCGCACCCCCGCCAACTTCCAGCCTGAGGCCTGAACCCGGCTTATTTTCGGGCTTCCCCCATTCCCTGGAACTCCTCCCGCCATTCTGAAAATTGAGGCTGGCTGGGAAACAGCCCTTAAGAGATCCATAATTGGCCGCTTAAGGGCCTTAATTGGGGGAAGGGTGGGTGGACTGACTCTGGCCTCGCCTGCCCAGTGTCAAGTTGCGGAGAGGTCTGGGCAGGTGGGAACCCAGCGGGAAGGCCATCCGAGGAATTTTACGCTGACGCCCCACATACAAACCCACCACCCGGACAGTGTAAAATTCTGCCTACAGTAACATTTACACACAGACACACACAGACAAACAGACACAAACATAGAGATACACAGACACACATGGAGATACACAGGCACATAAACACACACACACACACACATACACACACACACATAGATAAACAAACACACACATGGGGATACATAGACAAACACACACACACACACTCACAAAGACAAACAGACAGACACACGGATACAGACAGACAGACAGGCACACAGACAGGCACACAGACAGGCACACAGACAGGCACATACCGAGACCCCATCGAAGGAGGAGGAATTCATGGCTTTGTAAAGCTCGTCGGTGATGTCCCTGTTCTGACTGCGATAGTTGAACTGCTCCAAACGCATCTGCTTCTTCTCCAGCTCCTGGGCCGTTTTGTTCAGGGCTAGGGCCAGGGCCCAGATGGCATCGTAGGCCAAGGGGGCCTCTTGGTAGCCCCCCGTCTCCTCCGGCGATTTCTTGATCACCATCTGCAGTTTCTCCAAGAACTCTTGGGAGGTCTGGGCATGGATTCAGAGCGGGAAAGTTACATGGGCTACATCACACCACATCCAACCCATCCAGCTCACAGCTGCCATGCAATGTCTTGATTTTAAAATCCTCATCCTCCTTTTCAGATCCCTCCAAGGCCTCGCCCCTTCATCTCTGTAACTCCCTCCAACACCCACAGCCATCTGGGGTCTCTGCATTCCTCTGGCCAACTGCATATTCCAAATTTCAGTCGCTCCACCATTGGTGGCTGTGCCTCCAGCTGTCTGGGCCCTGGGCTCTGGAATTTCCTCCTAAAACTCTTTGCCTCTCTTGTTTACCTCCTTTAAGATGCTCCTAACACCCAACTCTTCAACCAACCTGTTGGTCACCTGTCCTAATATCTATGAATGAGGGTTAAGCGTCACATTATGTTTTATAATGCACCCCACCCCCTCCCGGTTAGGATGTCCTCCCACGTGTTGCGTCATTCCACGATCCTCCTGCGAAGATGCATGACAGCAACTTGCCAAGGTTTCCTCACCCCATAACCCCCAAGAACTTGACCTCCAACACCCAGGCCAGAATATTACATCCCGTGGGTGGGCGGGCTCGCACCGGACCCGAAATGGACGCGGAACAGCGCGAGGTGACACCGGGCGAGGGTCCCGGCACCCACGCGCACTCACACCAGATTCCGCTCAGCGGGTACGTATGGCAACCGTCTGCCTTCAGGGGGGTGCCTCAAAGCGCTCACCCGCACCCTCGGTTACATTAACACCTGCCCTCCCCCCCCCCCCCACCACTTTCCCCCGGTCACATGTCCTTATGTCCTTTTTATTCGTACATGTCTTGACGTATGCTTCATTGTCGCTGGGTGGAAGTGCTGCCACTTCCTACCTCACAACCCCGCCGGAGCACCTTTAACCCACACGCACTGGAGCAGTTCCAGAAGGCAGCTCTCCACCGCATTCTCACAGGCAGCTGGGGGATGCGGTAATAAACTCGGAGCGTGCCTTAAAAAAAGCAAAACCGGCCCCCATTCCTTCCGAAGCTGTGTCCTCACCATTTTGGAAATTCCCCTGCTGTTGGTGGGATTCACCATGAGGATCTCAGTGGTGAGGTGACCCTCCACGGCTTCCGTCATTTGCTGCACCGTACAGTTGATGTTATTGTCCTGGATCTTGAACCAGTTGTCCGCATACCATCCAATCAGGAACCAGACATACTTCTTACCGTACAGCTTCTCCTTGTATACCTGCAGCCGAGGAAGAGAGAAAGATGCAGCGCAGTGTAGGGGGAATTAACTGGGAGAGTCGTTAGCACAGTGCAGCTAGAGCAGAGTGTTTTTTCGTGAGGGATGTGTTATAAGAGTGATAGCGAGATGTGGTGTGTAATACCAGAGAGTGTGGTAATGACAGATGTGTGTTATATCGGAATGTTACTGTGAGACATTTTTTTAAATCAGAATGTTACAGTGAAAAGTGAGAGGCATATTATACCACTTCTACAGTGAGGGGAATATTATATAAGATGTTACAGTCAGAGCAGTGTTATATCAATTACAGTGAGGGGAGTGTTATGTAAGATGTTACAGTCAGAGCAGTGTAATGTCAGAGTATTACAGTGACGGTTTTTTATGTAAGATGTTACAGTCAGAGCCATGTATTGTCACAGTGTTACAGTCAGGGGAGTGTTATGTAAGATGTTACAATCAGAGCAATGTAATATCAATGTTATAGTGGGGGGAGTATTATATAAGATGTTACAGTCAGAGCAGTGTTATATCAGTGTCACAGTGAGGAGTTTGTTATATCTGTGACAGTTATATTGTGTCAGAGTGTTAGTGTGAATGACCTAAGTTATATCCTGCACTGTATCTGATCTGGGTGTGTTTGATAGGGTAGTGATGTGACAAGAGCTTGTATTTATTTATATAGCAACTTACCATATCTTTCTGAACTGTCTTACACCTACAATGAATGATTCTAAAACGCGATTGCATTTATAATGTGACTATGCACAAACAACAGCAATGGGATACTTCATGGGATAATGTGCTGTTTTTAAAAAAAATTTCCATGGGATATGGGCATCACTGGCAAGGCCAGAATTTGTTGCCCATCCTTAATTGCCCTTGAACAGAGTGGCTTGCTCAGCCTTTTCAAAGGGCAGTTAAAACAGTCAACCACATTGCTCTGAGTCTGGAGTCACATATAGGCCTGACAGGGTAAGGATGGTAGAACATTAGTGAACCAGATGGGTTTTTACAACAATCAGTGATAGTTTCATGATCACTACCACTGAGACAAGCTTTCAATTCCAGATTTTATTGATTTAACTTAAATTCCACCAGCTACTGTGGTGGGATTTGAACCCAGCCCCAGAACATTACTCACCCAGTGACATTACCACTGCACTACCATATCCTCTTAGCCCAGGAAGGGCAGTTGACTGTTATGTCAGGGGAATTCCTTGTTAACAAGTGACATCTTGAAGCTGATTGAAGCAGTTGATTGGGTAGATAGAGAGAAACAATTTCCTCTGGTGGAATGGCCCAGAACAAGAAGGTATAACCTTAAGATAATAGCTAGGCCATTTTGGGGTGATGTCAGGGAGCTTTTCTTCACACAAAGGATGGTTGTAGGGCAATTTTTGCAATTTTATATTTTTACATTTTAATTATGCTTTGCTCTCGAATTGAAGAGAGCCAGTACTGATTTTCTGAAAGTTACTTTGTGGAACTTGAGCTAAAACTAAGTGTGATTGTGCTTTGATTAAGTCAAGCAATTAATCAATCAATTTGTGAATAGTAATCAATAATGGTATTATTAACTGTGGACTTGTTTTTCCCACTCTTTCGTCTTGTTTTCATATTGGTCAGACCACATTCGCAGCTGTTATTTTGTTTAAGCTACTGTTTTTTTCGCACTTCTGGCTAGATATAAGTTGTCTTCTATTCTTTATGAGCAATCAGTTCTTACATCATACAATGACCCTTGAACTGGAAGCCAGGACAAGGGGTAACCTTGCACATGGGGTGGTCAACTATGATGTGGAAATGAGAAATGGAGTCTGATTGATGGGCAGTATAACCAGATTGACGCCATTCCTTCACTGTCGCTGGGTCAAAATTCTGGAACTCCCTCCCTAATGGCACTGTGGGTGTACCTACAGCACTTGGACTGCAGCAGTTCAAGAAGGCAGCTCACTACTGCCTACTCTGGGCAAGTAGGGATGGGCAACAAATGCTGGCCCAGCCAGCGAAGCCCACATCCCATGAATGAATTAAAAAAAGGTGGGAGACACTATCAGAGAGACGTGTAAACAGCCTGCCGGCAAAATCTGCAAGCCTCACAATGCCTGTGAGAAAAATTTGATAAGGACTCATGGTAAGGGTATTAAATGATATGGAAGTAAAGCGGGTAGACAGAGTTAAGTAAGGATCAGCTAGGGTCTAAGTGAAAAGCGGAAGAGGCTCAAGGAGCCAGATAGCCTCCTTCTGTTCTACGGGATCTTTAATGCACATCTCTGCCAAAGAATGTTGCTACTGACAATGCAGCACTCTCTCATTAATGCACCAGCTCCCCCTCAGCCAACAGTGCGACACTCTCAGCACTGGCACTGGGAGTGTCAGACTAGATTTTGTGCTCAAGTCTCTGAACCGAGCCTCAAACAGGTCGGAATGTCCCATTAGGGAAAATCCAGGCTCTGAAGGGGCAGCTGTTTCTGGTGTCCTTGCCCTGTATCATGTGCTGTCAGGGTGGTCTGAATGTGACAAGAGACAGCAATCATGCTCAGGAAGTAACCTCCCTCTCCCTCTCTCTCTTGCCTCTCAGTCAGAAGGCTGTGGGTTCAAGTCTCATTCTAGAGACTTGAACACAAAATCTAGGCTGACACTCCAGCCCCAGGACTGAGGGAGTGCTGCACTGTCAGAGGTGCCACCTTTCTGATGAGACCTTTAAACTGAGGCCCCATCTGTCCTCTCTGGTGGACGTAAAAGGTCCTTCTATGTTCTTTGAAGAAGAGCAGGGAAGTTATCTCTGATGTCCTGGTCAATAATTATCCATCAACCAACATCACTATGTGGTCATTGTCACCTTGTCACTTATGGGAGCTTGCTGTGTGCAAACTGGTCACCAAGTTTCCTGCATTACAACAGTGGCTACACCTGAAAAGTATTTTTGCCTGCTTTGAGGTACTCTGGGGCATCGCAAGGATGGGAAAGGCACTAAATAATAGCAAGTTGCTTTTTCCATTGAACTCGTACCTCACAGAAGACTTTCCTTGCCTCAGTTTCGTAGAATAACCCAACAATGATACGGGCATCTTGTCTCTGCAGAAACAGATGAAAACACTCCATTAGGTTATAAAACCAATCACGGCTTCCCCCCTGCCTAAACGATACAACATGCTTGAGGTCTGAAGGAATTATTCATTCCTGTCTGGTGCTGCATAGTCCTTGTGTGTCTCAGTATCAGCTCCTGTGCATGTACAGTGCTTTAACAGGGGGGTGATTCACTCCTATCTAGTACCGAATGTCCCGTGTGTGTAAAGCGTGAAAGCCGATGATCAGTCCTTGCTGCAGCCTGTTATTCCAACGGCTCGGAGGTTACCTTGAGGTTTTTAACAGCGACGCCGGGGTCTGTCAGGAAGCTCTGCCGCACGCTAATCTCGATCCCAGCTTCCTTCACGCGCTGCTCCAAATCATCTAAAGTCTGGGAGAGGAAACAGAGAGGAATATCAGGACTTCTGAATGGCTCCAACAAGCCGCTGAGCGCAACTCAGACAATGGGGAGCTGAACTCCAGGCTCACCTCTGCCCCGTCTGCTGGGTTGAGGCATCTTCAACGTGCAGCTGGTGAAAACAGGGCCAAGGATGTCAAGGTGGGATGCAGAAATGGAATCAGGAGGAGTAAGAGAGTTATGATGGCACACAAGAAGGCCATTCAGCCCATTAGAGTTTCTTATTCATTCATGGGATGTGGGCATCAGTGGCTAGGCCAGCACTTATTACCAATCTTCAGATGTGTAGTTGAGAGTCAGCACATTGCAGTGGGTTTGAAGCCACATAGGTCAGACCAGGGGTAAATAAAGCAAATTTCCTACCTGGATGGGTTTTTAATGATAATCAGCAATTAGACTTTAAATTCCAGATTATTATTGAATTCAAATCTGTTGTGGTTGGATTTGAACCCAGGTCCCCACAGAGAAGTACCCTGGGTCTCTGGATTACCAGTCTAGTGACAATACCACTACACCACCACTTCCCCTCCTCTCTGTGAAGCAATCCAGTCAGTCCCATTCCACCCCCCTGCTCTGTCCCCATAGCCCTGAAAGTTTATTTACCTCAAGTGGCCATCCAATTTCCTTTTGAATTCCTTCATCATCTCCCGTTCTATAACCCTTGTGAGCAGCAAGTTCCAGGTCATTACTGTTTGCTGCGGGGAAAACATCCCTCCTCATGTTCCCCCTGCATCTCTTTCCCAAAACCTTCAATCCATGCCTCCTCGTCCTTGTACCATGAGCCATTGGGAACAGCTTTACTTTGTCTAACTTATCTAAACCTGTCATCATCTTGTACATCCCAATTAAATCTCCCCTCAATCTCCTTTGCTCCAAGGAGAATAACCCCAGCTTCTCCAACCTAACCTTGTCACTAAAATGCCCCCTTCCCTGGAACTATTCTGGTGAATCTCCACTGTGCCCTCTCAAGGAGCCTCACACCCTTCCTAAAGTCTGGTCACCAGAACCGGACTCAATGTTCATGGTAAGTGAAGACGAAGAGGAATCGGCATCCGAGGACTGTTGAAACGTGGGCTCAGATCCCACCAGAGACAGTTTGAGAATTGGAATTAAGTAACAAATCTGCTATCAGGAAAAGTGATTGGAAAGCTGTAAGAATATCGTTAAAAGCCTCAAACCTCTTCACTCATACCCTTGCAGATAAAGAAATCTGACATCCTTATCTGGTTGGGCCTGCATGTGACTCCAGTCCCAATCTCAAGTGGTCAAATCTTGACTGCCCTCTGAAGTGGGCTAACGTGCCACTCGGTTTTTTAAAAATTCTTTCATGGGATGTGGGCACTGAGAAGGTGGTGGTGAGCCGTCTTCTTGAACCGCTGCAGCCCATCTAGTATATGTATACGCACAGTGCTGTTAGGGAGGGAGTTCAGGGTTTAAACCCAGCAACAGTGAAGGAACGACGATATAGTTCCAAGTCAGGATGGTGATTGACTTGGCAGGGACTTGCAGTTAGTGACATTCCCATGCATCTTCTGCCCTTGTCCTTCTAGGTGGCAGATGTCGTGGGTTTGGAAGGTGCTGTTGAAGGAGCCTTGGTGAGTTCCTGCAGTGCCTCTTGTAGTCAGTACACACTGCTGCTACTGTGCATCGGTGGTGGAGGGAGTAAACGTTTGTGGAAGGGATGCCAATCAAGCGGGGCTGCTTTGTCCTGGATGGTGTTGAGCTTCCTGAGTGTTGTGGGAGCTGCACTCATCCAGGCAAGTGGAGAGTATTCCATCATACTCCTGACTTGTGTCTTGTAAATGGTGGACGGGCTTTGGGGTGGGGGCCGGAGGTGAGTTACTTGCCATAGATGCATAATAAAGGGGTACGGGGTTAGTGTGGTAAAAAGGCATTAAAGGGGATGATCAGCCATGATCATATTGAGTGGTGGAGCAGATCTGATGGGCTGAATGGCCTACTCCTGCTCTTATATTCCTATGAATCATCAGGATCTCAGGGGAGAAATGAGGAACAGGCAATGAATAGTAGCCTTACCCAGACCTAGAAACTGAATTAAAAGAAAACCAGTTCTCCTTCCCATTTCTCCGCGACCCCCTCTACCCCACGTGCACCCTTGATGTCGGTCCACCCGTGATGGCCCATCAGACAGCCCGGCAGTTTGTGTTGCCCATCCGGCCCTTAACTCGATCGGTAGCCACCTCCCCCTCACCCCCCCCACCACATGCTGGCACACGGAACCTACCGAGGTGAAGACTTCTGTGGTCTGTTGGATGGTGGCGATCTTCGTCCAGCCCCATCTCTTGAAGAGCTTGACCCGGGTCGGGTTGTGGAGGGTGGCGGAAGGGTGAGTCCGGAAGAAGGTGGGGAAGCGCTGGCGATTGGAGAGAGCAGGAGAGCTGGAGCCGTACGAGAGCTGCAGAGAGGAGAGCAGAGGGTCACCAGCGTGCTCAGTGATGCACAGGGGGCCTCTCACACTGTGAGATACAAATGTCATATCCTAACAGGCACCAAATCCCATTTGCTCATCACCCACTGTGCTCACTAATCTCTATTAGTTCTCAGCTTGGCAACATCTAGGAACATAGGACTTGGGAGCGGGGGGGCAGGGGGGTAGATCATTCGGCCCGTTGAGGCTGCTCCACCATTCAATGAGGTCATGGCTGATCTGGCTGTGATCTCAACACTTTGCCATCTGTCCCCCGCCAATAACCCTCGACTCCCTTGTCTATCAAAAATCTGTTTAACTCAGCCTTGAAATCTGTTTAACTCAGCCTCCACTGCACTGAAGGGAAAAGAATTCCACATGTACTAACAATCCTTTGAGAGAAAAAAAATCTTCTCCTCGTCCCCATCTTAAAAAGGGAGACGTCTTATTCTTAAACTGTGCCCCCTGGTTCTTGTCTCCCCCACACATCCTCCTGGTATCCCCCCTATCAAGTCCCCTCAGGATCTCATTTTCCTAAACTCTAATGGGTATAGGCCCAACCTGTTCAACCTTTCCCCATAAGATAAGCCCCTCAAACTTCAATTTTAAAACGCTCGCCCTTGTTTTCAAAATATCTCCGTGGCCTCTACCCTCCCTATCTCTGTTATCTCCTCAGCCCACAGCCCTCCAAGATATCTGCGCTCCTCCAACTCTAACCTCTCGAGCATCCCCAATTTTAATTGCTCCATCATTGGTGGCCACTCTAAGCCCCAGGCTCCAGAATTCCCTCACTGCTCCTCTCTATCTCCCTTTCATAGAAACATAGGAACTAGGAGCAGGAGTAGGCTATTCGGCCCTTCGAGCCTGCTCCGCCATTCATGGCCGATCATCCAACTCAATAGCCTGCTCCCGCTTTTCCCCATACCATAGAACCATAGAGAAGTTACAACACAGGAAGAGGCCATTTGGCTTATCTTGTCCATGCCAGCCTGAGGACACCCAGGTACCCTTTCTAATCCTGCCTTCCTGCACCCGGCCCATAGCCCTGCAGCTTACAGCACTTATGATGCAGATCCAGGTACTTTTTAAAAGAGTTTAGAGTTTCCTCCTGTAATCCTGAAAAGCCACCTCTTTGACCAAGCTATCGGTCACCTGTCTTCAAACCTTTTTATGTGCATGGCTCGGCGTCAAATTTTGGTTTGGAAATTGTTGCTGTGAAAGGCCTTGGGGTGTTTTGCTGCTTTAAAAAGCTGCTGTGTAAATAAAAGTTGTTCCTGTTGTTGACTCAGACCCAGCGAGCGCACCATACTGTGCAATGCACAGTATCAGACCCTGTGTTGGCGGAGATTGAGGGGGTGGGGGGTAGCTTCACACTGTGTCCTTCCTCCCTGTGGCTGACAGGGTCTCATTGCAGGAGGTGGAGGAATTCATGGCTTCCACTTGGAGAACAGCTCAGCTCAGCAAATCAGCAGCTCAAGAGCTGAACCGCTGCCAAGCACCCAGCGTTGCTAAGCAACACCGCATCAAGAGAGGAGAAGGTTAGTGAAAGTGTGCTACTCTCTGAAAATTGCAAGAGAACCGTTCAGCACTGTGACCCCTGATGGGCACAAAATATTGTCCACTTTATTCAAGCTAAGAGCCAGTTCAACCAGGGACAGGGAGCTGAAAGCTGGAGACAGCCAAGAACATGCCCACCACTTTCTCTCTCTCCTCTCCAAGTTTCTCCCCTCTCTGATTCTCTGTTGTTTCTCTCTTGCTCGCTTTCTCTTTGCTCCCTCTCTCTTTCTCTGCCCTTCACTTTTCCTGACCCTCTCCCTCTATGTCCCCACCCTTCTCTGCACACCTCCCTCTCTCTCTCTTCCCCCTTCTCTCTTTCTCCTTACCCCCTCAGGCTTTCTGTCCCTCACTATCTTTCTGCACCCCCCCCTTCTCTCTAGCCCCTCTCTCTTTCTCTGCCCTTCAGTCTTTCTGCCCCCTCTCTCTCAGCCACCATCTCTTTTCCCCCCCTCTCCCACTCCTTGCCCCTCTCTCTCTGCCTCTCTCTTTCTATGCCCCCCCCATCTCTGACTCCCCCCTTTCTTTCTCCCCTTGCCCCTATCTCCTGGCTCCCCCTTCCCTCTGCCCCTCTCCTTGTTCTCACCCCTCTTTCTGCCCTTCACTCTCTCTGCCCCTCACTATTTCTCTTTCCCTCACTCTCTCTGCCCCCTCTCTTAATCTCTTGCTTTCTCAATCCCAGATCCCAGAATTTGATACCCACATTAATCTCGGCTGTGACGGCCATTGGGCCACTGGGATTGGCCTCAATGCCCTGGCATCCCCTGAGCCCCCCGCCCCCCCCCTTAGGATGGGGGAAAATCAGCCAGCTTCTCCAATCCTGACGGGCAGGAATGTGCAGGGAATTCGGGATGAAACAAGCAGGAGTGACTGAGCTCGGTGGAATCTGACTCCTGCAGGTGAATATCTTACTCGCCCTTGCGTTCGTGAAGAACAGGCACGTGGGAAAGGTGGGAGAGGGTCAACAGTGCCCAGTTTGCCCACAGCAGCGAAATGGCACTGTAGTGCCCAGTTTGCCCACAGCAGCGAAATGGCACTGTGTACCCATCCCGCTACACCAGGGTTAAAGCACACACGGTGTTTGTTCCTTATCTCTCATTGCTTTTCAGGGTTGAGCTCCACAGGGCAGTTGCCTTGGCAACGGTGAGCGCTCCTCACGTTGCTCTCTCTCCCTCTCTCTCTTATTAACCATCTGGAAAACTGGGAAAACAATCAAAATCGAGCCAGGAGCAGGAGCAGGTCAGGAGCTGGGCAATGGAAAAGGAGGCCGAGCGCCAACGAGGTGCAGATTAGGCTTGTCCCGCTCACCCACCGACACCCCCCCCCCACCGACATCCCCCCCCCCTTCACCCCCCCCACCGACATCCCCCCCCACCCTCTTCACCCCCCCTCCCTCCACCCCCCACCCCCCCACCCTCCCCCCCCCTCCCTCCCTCCATCCATCCCTCCACCCCCCCCCCCACCCTCCCTCCACCCCCCCACCCCCCCCCCCCACCCTCCCTCCACCCCCCCACCCCCCCCCCCACCCTCCCTCCACCCCCCCACCCCCTCCCCCCCACCCTCCCCCCACCCCCCCCCCCCACCCTCCCCCCACCCCCCCCCCCCCCACCCTCCCCCCACCCCCCCCACCCTCCCCCCACCCCCCCCCACCCCCCCTCAGTGCTGATCCTGGCTGACACGCCACAGCTGTCACATTCAGCATCCACAAGCTCAGCTCTCTCTGTCTCTCTCTCTCTCGGTGAGCCAGGCCAGGAACAGCCAGCCGGACATCAGGGTGGCCATTTTAACTGTTGGCCGGCGATTTAAAATGGCTGCTTATCGGAACTGGCCATCCATTCACAACCAGTTTTCCCCTTGCTGGGGCTTCAATGCAAAGCAAAAGTCGGGCTAGAGCGGGAAGGGCACATAAGGGGCTGTCAGCTCGTTATCGACCATTGACACTATGGCCCAAAATTAAATTAACCCCCCTCCCCCTCCCCCTCCCATGAGACTGTACAGCAGGACAGGGCCTCGGTAGTAAAGTTAGCCACGTTTTGAAAAACCTGTCCTTTCCTGGCCGTTCCTGCCCGCCCGTCCCCCGAGTCTCGCTGTGAGGGGGGAGGGGCAGAGGGAGAGGGGGAGGGGCAGAGGGAGAGGGGGAGGGAGAGGGTGGGGAGGGGGAGGGGCAGGGGAGAGGGAGGGGTCTCAATCCCGCAGGAGCTGGCTGACCTCCAGACGGCGGGGTCATTCCTCACGCGCAGCCTTGTGAGCAGTGCCGGGTCATGGCGTGACCTCGCAGGGGTCCTGGCTGGTTTGCGTCTCGTATCCTGATCCGGGGGGGTCGGAGGTCGGGGGGAAGCTCTGCGGGCAATCGGAGCGGCCCTCTGACCACTCCCGCCTGCCGTCGGTCAACGGGTTTTTCAGATCCGCGCGGCCCACGTACTACCCGTGTTGTCACAGCATCTGGAACGATGGTTTAGGTTTTAAGGAGCGTCGAAAGTGAGGTAGCGAGGTTGACGGGGGGGGGGGGGGGAGGCATGGCCGCCAACGGTGGAGTGATCAAAACCGGGGATGCTGACGGGGGCCAGATGTGCACGGCCATGGAGATTCCTCGTTCACGCCTCTGTTACCCCTACATTAGCCTGTTCCAGCGCACTCTCCGGAAGCTTGATGTTGTCCAAAACCCTGCTGCCCACGTGCCTCAGCTGGCGCCATAACCACACTCCGTTATTGTCCCTCAGCTCGTTGGCTCCCGGTCGAGCAGTGCCTTAATTTTTAAGGTGCTGACCCCCGTTTTAAATCAATCCGTGGCAATCAGCCCTTCCCCCGCCTCCATCTCCTCCAGGCCCACAGCCACGCTCCTCTTGATTGCGGTTGGAATCACTCCGCCATTGGTGGCCGTGCCCTCAGTCGCCCGGGCCCCAAGCCTCTGGGGTTCCCCTCCCTGCACCCGTCC
The DNA here is from genome assembly GCA_026770705.1 of Isurus oxyrinchus. NCBI lineage: Eukaryota > Metazoa > Chordata > Chondrichthyes > Lamniformes > Lamnidae > Isurus > Isurus oxyrinchus. Next base: position 92,601,781 of record JANJGN010000021.1, on the reverse strand, counting down.
ACCTCTCTCTTCCTTCCGCGAGGACGCTCTCCCGGAAGCTACGGGAGGGATTTTCCGACCCGACACCGGCAGGCGCCTTGGCGGGCGGGACGAGGAAATTTGGACAGCCATTGACTTGTAAACGATCTCTGAATTTTCCCGTCCCCATCGGCTGGTGCCGGGACCGGAAAATCCCACCCCTACCTCTTTGGCTAAGCTTTTGCTCAGCTGACTTCATATCTGGATCTATTGTTTCATCTCCACCTCTTAGCCCATTTTGATCCCTTCCTCCCCCCCCCCCCCCCCGAGCCCACCCCTACTAGGGCCATCTGCTACTAGCTTGCTTCCCTTAATGCCCCCATTAGCACATCCTTTAGATAATACCACCGTCAACACCCCTTTGTCCTTCTGTCTATGACATCTTTGGCAATCTCTTCTTGGCCTCCACCTATCACTGGCCCCCATCCAGCTCTACCCCCCTCAACCACCTTATATTTCATCTCATTTCTATATGTCTTGATTCTGATGAAGGGTCATACGGACTCGAAATGTCAGCTGTATCCCTCTCCGCAGATGCTGTCGGACCTGCTGAGTTTTTCCACGTATTTTTGTTTTTGTTCACATCTCCTCACGTGGTTCAGTGTCACACTTTGTTCTATCATGATCCTCTGAAGCACCTTGAGACGTTTTGTTACGTTAATGTAACAAAATGGTGCCATGTAAACATTAGCTGTTGTCGGGCCGAATGCAACCTGAATATAATGTTCCTCATGATATCCTCGCCTCGCTAACCATTAGGACTGTCCACTTCTTGCTGCCCACCTTCCATTTTAATCCATTGCCTTTCCTCTGCTACCGTCAAAAACAAAATTGTGGCCAATTTCTTTTTTTGATGTGAATGCAGGCCAAGGATAGGAGAAGCTAAAAAAAAATTGACAGATTCAGTTACGATTGCCACTGAACACGCGAGGCAGGGATTTAATGACTACTGACAGTGAGGAAGAACAGACAAGAGATGAGCAGTAAATCCTGTCACAAATCCCTCCAGGGCCTTCCATCATGATTTCGACAAGAGGGTCAAAGGGCAATCTGCATTCACTCACAACTGGTTTAATAGCTTGTGTGTCTGAGCTCCCCAGTGTTTACACCATGGAGACCTATGAAGGAAATTCTGTCAATTAATGGCAGCATTCATTTTTATAAAAGGTTCCCGTGTTTAGATTGCTGGGATAGGACCTGCAGTGTCAGCAACAACAGCCCCTTGCATTTATATAGCGCGTTCAACAACCTAACACATCCCAAGGGACTTCACGGGATCATTATTCAGCAAAATTTGACACATAAGGAAATATTCGGGTCATAACCGAAAGTTTGTTCAAAGAGGTCGATTTTAAGGAGTGTCTTAAAGGAGGAAGAGAGACGGAGAGGTGTGGAATTCCAGATCTTGGGATTGGGGGGCAGGATGCCAAGGCAACTGAAGGTACAGCCACCAGTGATGGAGCGATTAAGAGCGTGGATGCACAAGATGGCAGAATTGGAGGAGCGGAGCACAGATATCCCAGATGTTTTACTTTATTCTGACATGGGATGTGGCTAGGCCAGCATTTGCTGCCCATTCTAATTGCCTTTGAACTGAGTGGCTTGCTAGGCCATTTCAGAGGGCAGTTAAGAGTCCACCACTTGTAGGGGGCTGGCCAGGTAAGGATCACAGAATATTTACAGTGCAGGAGAAGCTGTTCAGCCCATTGAGTCTGCACTGGCTCTGATTTCCCCTCCCTAAAGGGGGCATCAGTAAACCAGATGGGTTTTTCCGATAATGATGATTTCATGGTCACTTTTACTGAGACTAGTTTTATATTCCAGCTTTACTGACTGAATTTAAATTCCACCAGCTGCCATGGTGGGATTTAAAGGGTTGGGAGATGGGGACACTCCCGGAACACCTACTGCAACATTTCGCACCCGATATTAAGGGGGAGGTGAGTAATCTCGTTCAAGGGGGTCCCCACACTCATTAAGATCTGGATTGTGACAGCTTATCGAGGCCATCATAGCGTGAGCCCGTGGGTCAGTGTGCAGAAGCCCTGCTTACAGCAGACGCTGTAACATCACACACACTACCATGTGAACATGTCTTTCTTACAGCAGGCCCCTCATTAACTCAGGCACAGCTTCAAGCCAGCCCTGCGTTTTCTCTTACATAAATATTTGAGTGAATGGCACACAGCCTTCACAGTGGACAGCAGGCAATTTCCTGTACTCCTCGGTGACAGAAAACTGACAACAGATCCACCTTACTATCTGTCAAGGTGCAAACCTACTTGCCTGGCTGAGCTATTGGTAAGTGAACTGGTCTGGTATTTCTGTTGCTGCCTGCTCACCCACAGTCGTGGCAACAGTGTGAACCAGGTGACAGCGATTGACTTGTGTAAAACAGGCGTCCGTCACAAATCCATTCTACTCCTGTGGGAGGGTGAGGTTAGCGTTAACCATCCCCGCTTCCTGAGGGTTGGAAATGATAGGGAGGGAGAGAGAGAGACAGCAAGAGCGGGAAAGTGAGGGGGAGTGGAGGGAGAGAGTGAGAGAGCGAAAGAGTGGGGGAGGGAGAGAGAGAGACAAATAGACAGGTAAACACTCACATTAACACAAGGACAGAAACAAATAGATGGAGAAACAGAAGGAGACAGAGGCAGAGAGTGGCAGAAAGAGAGATGGGGATGGCGGCGAGAAATGGAGTCAGAGGACAGAGATAGAAAGAGACGAGCGACAGAGGCAGTCAGAGAAAGGGACAGAGGGAGAGAAGGGGTCAGAGGGACAGAGAAAGAGACGAGAGATAAAGAGAGACGAGGGAAGGAGAGAGATGAAGACAAAGGGTCAGAGTTGAAGGGAGACAGAGACAGACAGGGGAGAGACAGAAAAAGATGGGACAATCAAGGAGTGGTGGATAAATGAGCAAGACTGAATTAGATGGAGTGACACAGACATAAAGAGAGAGGTGACTGGTGGAGAGAGAGTGTGTGTGAATAAGAGAAGAATGGCAGGCGGAGACAGAGAGGGGCCCACAGGTCCTTATTCATGTCCGAGCTGTGCTACTCACGACAATCAGGTTCCACATCCGGGCTGCTTCGGCCACCAGCGTTGAGACACCACTGCACCCTGGCATGAGGACGATCTTCATGGGCTCATTGTAGAGCAGCTCGTACAGGTACTTGGTAGATTTCCCGGGGTCACACTGAAAAGGCAAGCACAACCAATCAGACTGGGACACAGCCTTGCAGCCCAGGATTCTTCCTAACAGCTCTGTGGGTGTACCTACACCACATGGACTGCAGCGGTTCAAGAAGGCAGCTCACCACCACCTTCTCAAGGGCAATTAGGGATGGGCAATAAGTGCTGGGCCCAGCCAGTGACACCCACATCCCATGAATGAATTTAAAAAGAATTCAATCCAGGATATTGGGGGTTCAATGGACCCTTTTCACCTATTAATTCAAAATAAAAATACCCCCAGGGATTGCTCTAACTTGCAGATTTTCAGCTGGTGACACAATGGGTTAGTGGCTCACATCTAGTCGGTGCACCATTCAGCTGTCCAACAGGTGCTAGCACACTGGCTTTGTCAGCTGTGGCTTAGTGGGTAGCACTCGTATATCTACGTCAGAAGGTTGTGGGTTCAAATCCCACCTCAGAGACTCAAGAACAACATCCAGTAGTGAAGGGTGGGGGGAGCTACACTGCTTGAGGTGCTGTGTCTCGGACATCTCTCTGCCTTCTCAGGTGGATGTAAAAAAAGCACATGATGCATTTTGAAGAAGAGTGGGGGGGGGGGCTGTTCCCTCAGCTGCTATTTGTCTGTCAAACAGATTAGCTGGTCATTTATTTCCTTGCTATTTGTGAGGTCTTGCTGTCCATTAAAGTGCGCTCTCCACTGCCTGTGAAACACTTTTTGTACTGCCTGAGGATGGGGAAGACGCCATATAAATGCAACCTGTCTCTCTCTCTCTCTTACAGCAAATGGAGGAGCACCACACCAACACGCCAGCCACATGTTTGCTAATCAAAGCTTCGCTGTGTAATATGGCGCAGAAGGAGGCGATTTAGAACCTTGTACCTATGCTGACTCTTTGAAAAGAGCTATCCAATTAGTCCCACTTCCCCTTTTGCTCCCACCCCAGGGCCCTTCACATTTATCCTTTTCAAGTTCCTCATTCAATTCCCTTTTGAAAGTTGCTATTGAATCAGCTGTCACTGCCCTTTCAAACACAGCATTCCAGTTCATAATAACAAGCTATGTAAAAAAAAAACCTCCCCATCTTCCCCTCTGGCTTTTTAGCCAATTTTCTTTCATCTTGTGTCCTCAGTTATCGATCCTTCTGCCAGTGGAAACAGTTCCTTCTTATTTATTCCATCAAAAAGCTCTTTATGATTTTGAACACCTCAATTAAATCTCCCTCTAACCTTCCCCGCTCTGAGGAGAACTGCTCCAGCTCTAATATCACCAGCATTACCTGGCAGGCTGGATGGATTGATTTGCCATCTTCCCTCCCTCTCCTATTCGCTAAAGGTTCACCAAAAATTAATTCCTGGACTGGAGGGATTGTCGTAAGAGGAAATGTTAAATAGACTAGGCCTTTATTCTCTGGAGTTTAGAAGAACGAAGGGTGATCTCATTCAAACACACTAAATTCTTACCGGGCTCGATAGGGTAGATGCAGGAAGGGTGTTTCCCTTGGCTGGGGGTAAGTGGGGGTGGCTGGGGAGTGGTGGTGGGGATGGGGGGGTGGGGGCCGGTTGCTGGAACCAGGGTAGGTACAGCCTCAGGATAAGAGGCAGGCCATTTAGGGCCAAGATGAGGATTTCTTCACTCAGAGGATGGTGAATCTTCGGAATTCTCTGCCCCAGAGAGCTGTAGGAGCTCAGTCGTTGAGTAAGTTCAAGACTTGAGATCCACGTATTAAAAACTTCGAGGGATACGGGGATAGTGCGGGAAAATGCTGTTGAAGTAGAAGATCAGCTGTGATCTCAATGAATGACGGAGCAGGCTCGATGGGCTGAATGGCCTATTCCTGCTCTTATGTTCTCTTGTTCTGTTCATTGCTAAGGAATTCCTCTGACCTTCCAGTAGGACGTTCCCCAAGAAAGTTTTTTTTAAAAGCACACAGGCACAAAGGTGTGCAAAGACATTTACCTCCCCACCCGCCCCCCCACCCTCCCGGTGCAGAAAGACCCATGGCATTCTGTAGTAAAATGGGACGTAAAGGGTTAAAGGGAAAAGAGCAGATGCAGAAACAGAATGAGAACAAGGAGAAGAGAAGAATCCATTAATGTCACTCGGCCAGTTCCCTGGGGCCTCGGTGATGAATGTGTTGTTTTCATGTAATTGACACAGTCATCGGCTGAGCTGCAGGATCTGCGAATAACGCTCTCACCTTGCATCTGCTCATGTCCGACAGCTCCTCAGAGTTCTTGGCATGTGTGTAAAGCTCTCACCGCCTCTCCCCCCACCACCGACACATGCATGTCACACAGGAGGAGTGGGGGGTGCTCACTGTGCTCTCTCGGCACCGACTGGTCACATCATGCCCTGGTATGACTGAATCAGAGCGATTCACCTTTGAAATGCCTGCTCCACTTCTAACCTCCCTAATGCTTTTGGAATCTCATCCCAACATTCATCTTTCTGAGGCTCAAGCTCTCCAATGTTCTCACCATCGGCTGCCTCTACTTCCTTTTACACCAAGTTCAACTCAAGAGCTACCATCTGTCTCCTATCTCAGTCCTGCTCATCTACAACCTTTGACCCACACTGCCTCCCATCTTATCCTGCTGCTCACCTATAAGCTTTGACCCACACTGCCTCTCATCATTTCTTTTGATACATTTGCAGGATGTGGGTTTCGCTAGCTGGGCCAGCATTTATTGCCCATCCTTAGTTACCCTTGAGAAGGTGGGGGTGAGTTGCCTTCTTGAACCACTGCAGTCCACGCGTAGGTACACCCACGGTGCTGTTAGGAAGGGAGTTCCAGGATTTTGACTCAGCGACAGTGAAGGAACGGCCGATATATTTCCAAGTCAGGATGGCGAGTGACTTGGAGGGACGGGGAACTTCCAGGTGGTAGTGTTCCCAACTATCTGCTACCCTTGACCTTCTAGATGCTGGTGGTCATGTTACTCACCTATAATGTTTGACCCACACTGCCTCCCCTCTTATCCTGTTTTCAGTCCTGCTCACCTATAGCCTCCAACCTACACTGCCTCCCTTCTTATCCTGTTTTCAGTCCTGCTCACCTATAGCCTCCAACCTACACTGCCTCCCTTCTTATCCAGTTCTCAGTCTAGCTCACCTTTAAGCTCTGACCCTTACTGCTATCCACCATCTTGTTCATCTCTAACCCACATGGCCTAACTCCTCTCACTACTCCTGTTTGTATATGATAGCACCCCCCATGAGGGACTCTCAGTCATTCGCTATCTTAGAGGCAGTAGATTAAGTGCAGGCTGCTCTACAATAACTTGCCTCTGTTCAGCAAAATCGGAGCTGTCAGATAGTCCCATGGTGGCTCAGGGGGTGATCTAACTGAGGTGTTTAAGGTGATTAATGGACTCTACGGGGGAGATAGAGAATCTATTTTCTCGGATGGGGGAAGTCCAGAACAAGTGGTCATGGTCTTAACATTAGAGGCAGAACATTCAGGAGTGATGTTCGAAGCAATTCTTCACATAATCCTTAGTGGAAATCTGCTCTCTTTTTCTCTCAAAAAGCTGTTGAATTTCGAAGCTGAGTTTGATAGATTATTTTTTAGGTGATACAGAACAAGAGCAGTTCGGAACATGGGACATGGGAGCAAGAGGAGGCCATTCAGCCCCTTGAGCCTGTTCTGCCAATCGATGAGATCTCGGCTGATCTGCAACCTAACTCTGTATACCCGCCTTTACTCATTACCCCTTCATATGTCTGGTGAACAAATAATCCATCAATCTCAGGTTTAAAATTAAGAATTGGCCTAGCATTAATTGCTGTTTGTGGAAGAGAGTGCCAATTGTCTACTGCCTTTTTAAGTGTAGAAGTGTTTCCTAGTTCACTCCTGAAATTCTTGGATCCAATTTTTTCCATGGTGCTCCCATGTCTTCAACTTCCCAACCAGCAGAAATAGCTTCTCTCCATCTACCCTTTCTGTTTCCTTTAACAGTTTGGAAATTTTGATCAAATCAGCCCTTATAAAATTCAGGGAATGAATACAACAATAGTTTGTGGAATATCTCCTTGTAATGTAACCCTTAGAGTTCAGGTATCACAGAATCACAGAACAAAAGAGACCCTTTGGCCCATGGAGTCTGCACCGACACTTGAGAAATACCTGACCTACCTACCTAATCCCATTTACCAGCACTTGGCCTTGAGTGTTATGACGTGCCAAGAGCTCATCCAGGTACTTTTTAAAGGATGTGAGGCAACCCGCCTCCACCACCCTCCCAGGCAGCGCATTCCAGACCGTCACCACCCTCTGGGTAAAAAAGTTTTTCCTCACATTCAGTATCACGGCTGAACTTCATAATCAATTCCATCTTCCTGCCTTTTAGTCATATCCCTTAATTCCTTCAGAGTCCAAAAATCTGTTGATCTCTTGTCTTGTATATAACCAGCCACTGAGCAACCTCAGGTCTCTGGAGTAGAGAGTTCTAAAGATTCACAACCCTCTGAGTGAAGAAGTTTCTCCTCACCTTAGACCCCTTGTTTAAATTGGCTGCTCCTTTATCCTCATATTATGACCCCTAGTCTAGATTCTCCAACCAGGGGAAATGACCTTTTTTTTCATTCTTTCATGAGACATGAAAGGTGGGCATCACTGGCAAGACCAGCTTTTGTTGCCCATCCCTAATTTCCATTGAACTGAGTAGCTTGCTAGGCCATTTTGGAGGGCAGTAAGGAGTCAATCACATTTCTGTAGGTCTGGAGTCACACGTAGGCCAGACCAGGTAAGGGCAGCAGATTTCCTTCCCTAAATCAATGACTGTTTTATGGTCACTATTACTAAGGCCAGCTTTTCAATTCCAGATTAATTGAATTTTTAAATTCTACCGACTGCTGTGGTGGGATTTGAACCCATGTCCTAAGAACAGTGGCTTGGGTCTCTGGATCACTAGTCCACTGACATTACCACTACAGCACCATCTCCCCCTAAACATATGCACACTGTCAAGTCCTTTAAGAACTTCATACATTTCATTCTAAACACCAGAGAATGTAGGCCCATCCTACTCAATCTTTTCTCATAGGACAACCCTCTCACCCCAGGTATCAGTCTATGACCCTTCATTGCACCCCCTCTAAAGCAAGTATATCCATCCTTAGGTAAGAAGACCAAAACTGTACATTGTACTCCAGGTATGATCTCATCAAAGCTGTATATAATTGAAGCAAGACCTTCTTACTCTAATACTCCAAACCTCTTGCAATAAAGACTATCCTAGCATTTGTCTTCCCAATGGCTTGTTATGCCTGCATGCTAACTTTCTCTGATTTGTGTACAAGGACCTCCAAATCCCTCTGCAACCCATGCTAATCTCTCACCTCTTGAAAAATATTCTGCTTTTCCAAGTTCCCTAACTAAACAGATAATTTCACCATCCCCTGCCTTGTACTCCACATCTACCATGCTTAACCAGTCTATACTCCAATGCAGCCTCTTGGCATTCTCCTCACAGTTTACTGTCCCACCTAGCATTGTATTGTCAACAAATTTGGATACATTACACTCAATCCCTTCATCCCAAGACATTGTAAGTAGCTGAGGCCCAAGCACTGATCCTCATGTCCCTGCTAGTTACACACTGCCGTCCCCAAAAATGACTGGTTCATTCCAATTCTCAGTTTTCTGTATGCTAAACAATCCTTAATCCAGGCTAATACATTACCCCAAACCTTGTGTAACAATATCTCGTGTGGCACCTTAACGAACGCCTTCTGAAAATCCAAACACACTACATCCACTAGTTCTAACTGACCTAGCTGAATGGTGGAACATGTCCAAGGTGATGAACCACCTACTTCTGTTCCGTCAAGAGCAGCTAGCAGAACATTCAGATCTTGTCCCGAGTCCCCAGCTATTACTGAACATCCTTGACACGACCCCTTCAGAATACAGACATGACCGTCGTGGCTTGGTGGGTGGCACTCTCGCCCGAGTCAAAAGATTATGGGCTCAAGTCCCACCCAGAGATCTATGCTAACACTCCCAGTGCAGTAATGAAGGAGTGCTTTGCTGTCCGAGGTGCTGCTTTTCGAACAAGGTGTTACAGTAAGGCTGGGCCTTAATATTGGGGAAATTCTCCGGGGTTGCGGGACTTTGCTGTGTACAAGATGGTTGCCACGTTTGCCTATATTAGAGTTGTATCGTAAAGGTAAATGCATTGGATGTGAAGCAGTTTGGGACATCCTGAGAATGTCAAAGGTGCTGCTTAACTCCAAGTCTTTCTTCCTCCTGCACAGCCGGGGCATATCATGAAACCCAAATGCTACAGCGCGTTCAGAGCTAAGATGGTACGCTGCACAACACTTGTACAAACTGGCAACGGGAACAGGCTGACACAGAGCGAAGTAGAGGCTTTGGCACCGAGTACCAAAGGAGATGTCAAACCTCCATGCATTGCTATGGAAATGTTGTCTCTGAAGATTGGGCCAGTCAACACGCCACTGAAAGACTTGACAGGTCACAGAAGAGAAATAAACAACACAGATCAGAAACTGCGGGGGTGGGAGTTGAGAAATTGAGGAGGCTTCTAGACCAGGATATTTCAGATGGCCGAGTTTCCTTCCCTGCCATACACGTCTCGGCCTATTCTGGTTGCCTCACAGCCACTGCATGATCCAATGAGTGTTAATTGGCCGGAGACGGGACTTCCCCCCTGACTCCCCTCCCCCCCACCCCCAGGCCCCACCTCGCCACCCGGGGCCTGAACAGGGTTAATTTTCAGGCTTCCCCTCCTGCCCCTGAACTCCTCCCGCCAGCCTGAAAATTGAGGCTGGGCGGGAAACGGCCGTTAAATGGTGAATGATTGGTTCAGGCCCTCAACTGAGGCAAGAGCAGGCCAGCTGGCCTAGGCCTCACCCGGCGTCCAGTGGGCAGGCCGTCGAAAAACCTCATGGTCGGTGGGTGAACGTAAAATTCTGCCCCTTGTTCCCACCCTGTTGCAAATAATTACTGAAATGCGTTTGATGTCAGAGACCCACTGAGGGAAAATTAACTTGGAAACTGCCTAATTTCAGCCCCCAGTCAACGACTGACCAGCTCACCTCGGGCTTTGAGCCACCTTGACACCACCTCAAATCTTCAGGATCCACTTGAGCAGACCAGACGCTAAGCTCTGGAGCTTTCTCCTGAAACCTGTCCACCTCTCTACCTTGCTTTCCTTCTTTAAGATGCTCCCTGAAAGCCATCCCCTTGACCAAGCTTTTTGAAGGGAGGGTCATTTGCAGGGCAGCGGGAGGGGGGGAGAGGGCAGGGAGCTAGAGTGGGGTCCACTTGGATAGCTCTCTCTCTCTCTCTCTCTAAGAGCTGGCAGAAGCATGAAGGACCGAATGGCCTCCTTCTGTGCTGCAAGATTCTACAGCTGGGATTTTCCGGCCCCTCTTCTGATCCCGCCAGCGTGAATCCAGGTTTCAATGGCTTGCTGCAGGGGAACCTGGCGTGGGGCGGGGGAGGGGAGTGAGAGGGGCGGTGGGGCAGGTGCTGCTGACAGTGCCCTGAGGCCTTGATGTGAGGCAGGAGGTCGGCTGCTCATCCAGAGAGAGCTGGTAGTATTTTTGCATTCAGGAGGGGTTAACCACAATTCAGAAATCCCGTTACTGCTGCCTCCGCCCAAAACAAAACGGAAATCCGAAAGGCCTGTGGTAGAAGTGAAGCCAATTCTGGTTGAATGTTTTCTGGAGATCCCATCTCCTGACCCCCTGACCTCCAATAGCCTTTTGACTCCGACCCCCACCCACCCCCCCCTCCCATCCCACCCCGGCAAACCCTGAGGTCAGTTCACAGCAGTGTCTCGGAGGTTGCTGTTTGCTCTCTGGAGACCTCCCCCCCCTCAATCCCAGGGCCAATCCTAAAGTGCTGACGGTTCCCAAGTCACAGCCGAATGCCTAGTGCACAGTGTAAGGGCCGTGCGTCACTTGGGTTCAAAACAGGAAGGCCCGGTGACTGGTGTAAAAGGCCTGCGTTCCATTCACACAATTTGTTACAGCACAGACAGAGGCCACTTGGCCCATCGTGGCTCTCCGAATGAGCAATTCACCTCGTGCCATTCTCCCACCTTCTCCCCTTAACCCTGCACGTGGCCTTTTAATTTTACTTTTATATCTGCTCTCTGTGATTTTCTTACATAGGCCTCCCCCCCCCCTCAAGTAGCTTCACAGTTCCTCGCTTCTCACCTTTTAGAAAAACACCCTCATCTGTCTTTCAAAGCGGACGGCCTCACACTTCCGTCCCCCCCACCAGTAAACTCCACCTGCCGCAGCTTTGCCCGTTTACCTGTCAACACCCCTTTACAGCGAGCGGCCCCCATCCACACAGTTCACTCTCGCACCCACCTACGTGTCGTGCGCAAGGTCAGACACCTGGCCCACTGTCTAACTTATCTTTAAAATGTGGTGAAAAGCTGAGGCCTCAGTACGCATCTCTGGTTCGGGTTGTAGGGTGCTGGAGTAGTGCGGTGGGGGGGGAGGGAGGGAGGGAGTGGGGGAGGGGAGGGGACCGGAGGGGAGGGGAGTGGAGGGATTGTTGGAGGAACACCAGCTGCTGCCAATTTGTGTACCTTCCCATTATCCCGACTTTCTATCTCTGGACTAACTCACTACCATCTTCATAGGTGACCCCCCAATTCCATGTGCCTTCTGTTCGTTGTCCAGTCTCTTGTATGGAACCCAGTTCAATACCTTCTGGAAGCCTGTGTAAATAACATCCCTCATTCCCCCACCAAATTCAGTGACTTGGGCTTGGAGGCTTTCCTGTGTCTGCTGATATATGAGGCAGACAAAGCACATGCTTATGTCTATTTCCACAGCCAGATTTTCCTGAGGGGGTGAAGGTTGGGGGGGTGGGGGGGGTGCGGGTGAGGGTTGTAGGGGGGAGGGAGGGTGGAGTGAGGGGTGGGGAGGTGGGGAGGAGGGTTAGGGTGGTGGGTGGGGGATGCCACTCCAAAGTGTGGCCAACCAGGAAACTCTCACATTGCCATTGGTGTATTGGAAGGATTTACAGGCTGATATTCAACCTGTTTGGCAATGTTAGGAACACACCTTCCATGGCATCAAGCCTCACGAGTGCCACTCAAACCAACAGCTTCTGACACAGAGGCAGGTTCACTGCTCCACAAGACCTCCTATCCCACTTTAGTTTCCACCTCAAAAAATTCCAGCAGGTTCGATGGACCTGACTAACCCTTTGCAAATCCACGTTGGCTCTCTCTCTCTCGTCAGTTCATGTTAGTCCCAGTCCTCCCTCGGGCTTGGGATGAAGAGAAAGATTGCTTAGTGCTTCCCTTGCTATTCCCCATGCTAAACTGGCAGAAGAGGGACTAATGCTTTTTTTAAAATTATTTACGCACTAAGTACACTTATGTGGCCTTCCTGTTAATATTTCAGCTCAATGTGACGTCAAGACCCAAAGAAACCAGCTTCTCTCAGTTTCCTACAATTTACTGTCATGTGGGTCCCCCATTGCAAAGGCCATCCCCAGTGTGTTCACCACAGTGAGCTCACACTGTGGAAAGCCCCTCACCATCCCCAGTGTGTTCACCACAGTGAGCTCACACTGTGGAAAGCCCCTTAGCATCCCCAGTGTGTTCACCACAGTGAGCTCACACTGTGGAAAGCCCCTCACCATCCCATCCACATGGCTCATTGAAGTTTCTCAGTTGGTACTCTGGCCAGATGGACCAGGAACATACCCTGTTCGATCTTTGTGTCAAGTTAGCTTGATAGTGTGTGTCCGGCTCCTGCCTCAGAGTCAGAAAGTTGTGGGTTCAACATCCCCCACTCCAGAGACTTGAACATTAAGATCTCGGCTAACAATCCCAGTGGGAATGTTGGAGAAACGGAGTCGCTAGCAAACTTCAACAGATTTTATTCCCAGGTTGCAGGTGTTGATTGCAAGGCCAGCATTTATTATGGCTGATTCACCAAGGCTCCTTAGACAGCACCTTCCAAACACATGACCACTACGATCTAGAAGGACAAGGGCAGCAGATACTTGGGAACACCACCATCTGGAAGTTCCCCTCCAAGTCACTCACCATCCTGACTTGGAAATATATCGCCGTTCCTTCACTGTCGCTTGGTCAAAATCCTGGAACTCCCTCCCTAACAGCGCCGTGGGTGTACCTACACCACAGGGACTGCAGCGGCTCAAGAAGGCAGCTCACCACCACCTTCTCAAGGGCAACTAGGGATGGGCAATAAATACCTGCCCAGCCAGCAAAGCCCACATCCCATGAATAAATAAGAAAAATAAAAGCCAGGATGGAGTTTGACTTGGAGGTGGTTGTGTTCATACATGTTTGCTGCTCTTGTCCTTCTAGGTGGTAGAGGTCATGGGTTTGGAAGGTGCCACCTAAAGGGCCTTGGTGAATTGCTGCAGTGCATCTTGTTGATGGTACACACTGCTGCTACTGTGCACTGGGAGTGAGTATTGAAGGTGGTGGATGTGGTGCTGATCAAGTGAGCTGCTTTGTCCTGGACAATGTCAAGCTTCTTGGGTGTTGTTGGAGCTGCACTCATCCAGGCAAGTGGAGATTATTCCATTAAACTCCCATCTTTGCAAAGGTTCGCAAGAATCTCCCGTGGGGAACATGTTGGGCAGAGTTTCATGATTCCCCCCATCAGTGATGTGCCATGAGGGCCTGTAAGATTCTCCAGGTGGTGCCACACCCCACCCCCCCCACCACTTCCACCGCCTACTCCCCCACCTTTCCCCTCTTCCCCCACACCTTCCCCCCTTTCCCCTGCCTTCCCCTCCTGCCTTCCAGCAGTCCTCCCACCATCTTCCCCAGCCTTCCCCCACTTTCCACCACCTTTACCTCCTTCCCCCCAATTTGTCCCACCTTTACCCCGCTTCCCCACACTTTCAGCCACCTTCCCCCATTCTCCCACCATCTTCCTCCCGCCTTCCCCCATTTTCCATCACCTTTACCCCTTCCCCCTGCCTCCCCCCACCTTCACATCTCCTTCCCCCCACCCCTATTCCCCCTTCATCCCACTTTCCTCCAACCTTGACACCCCCTTCTGCCTTCCCCATCTTCATCCTCCTCCCCCCCTTACTCCCACCTTCACCCACCCCCATTCCCCCACCTTCACACCCCCTTCTTATGCCCTTACCCCCTTCACCCCACCTTCACTGCCCTTCCCCCCACCTTTTAACCCCCTTACCCTCACCTTCAACCCCCCCCTTACCCCCACCCTCATTCCCCTTTCACCCTGCCTTCCCCCACCTTCACTGAACTTCCCCCCTACCTTCACCCCCCCTTACCCCCACCTTCACCCCCTTACTCTCACATTCCCCCCCATCTTCATTCCCCCTTCTTTTGCCTTCCCCCCACCTTCAACCCCCCCCTTCCATCCTTCAACCCCCTCCTTTCCCCCCACTTCAAACACCCTCTCCCCCCACCTTCAATCCCCCTTCCCCCCAACTTCACCCCCTTTCCTGCAATTTTCCCCCCATCTTCATCCCCTTCACCCCGTTCCCCCCACCTTCACCCTCTTCCCTCTGCCTTCTCCCTCTCCTACCCCCCCGCCTTCCCCCATTTCCCCCCTGCTTTCCCCCCTACCTACCTTCCCTCCGCCCATGACCTGAAGGCAAATTTATGGGGGACGGGCTTGGGGGAGGCCTGTCTGTCCTTGCCCCGGTTGAGGCCCTTAAGTGGTCTGTCCAGACATGATTCCCTGGCTGGGGGGGTGAAGCTCAGTGTCTGGGAGAAGCCAAACCGATCACTGTGCTCAGGCATCAGGTGGAGGTGAGGTGGGGAGGGGTTGGGGGGGGTGGGTGGTGTGTGACCTCCATTACTGACCCTCGGCATCAGCGCCGCCACTCCAAGGTCTCCCCCTACCCACCCATGTTCTCCCTCCCTACCTGGCCTTACCATCATGAACCCCCTCCCTCACCCCACGCTGCCCAGTACCCCCAGACCACCCCTCCCATCTCCGCTGCGAGACGCTCAGCTCCAACCTGGGCACCAGGGCCTATAACCCGGGGACCACTTGTTGTCCCGGCAGTGGCCACTGCTCCTGGTGGCGCTGCTGGGACGACCGCGGCTCTCTCGGGTGGGATTTTCATCCAAGTGAGGGGCAGAAAGCCTGCCTCCGGCCAATTAGCGCCCCTTGGAGCGTCAAAAGGCCGCTAGGCAGCCAGAGGCGGCGACACCCGCAAAACTCTGCCCTTCAGAAATGGGGATTTCGTCCGAACTTGGGGCTGGGCCTCTGTATCTTTGCTGACACACATGGCGATCAGCAGAGCAGGGGCAGGTTGGAGGGATATGTTCATGGAATGATACGGCACAGAATGAAGTCATTCAGCCCATCGTGTCCGTGCCAGCTCTTTGAAGGAGCTATCCAATTAGTTCCGCTTGCCTGATCGCTCCCCATAGCCCAGCAAACTCAGCCTCGTGAAGTGCCCAGGGACGTCTCTCCACATTAACAGTGCTGACATAAATTACCATATCACTGAGTTAGCGGCTGCCCGGAGGGCCTGTTTAAAACAGACCCAAGTGACAACAGGCTGCGATTATTAAGCTGACCTGAATCACTGAAGAAGGAGGTTTTGCTGCAGTGAAGAGAAATAAAGAGCAGATGGCAAGGAGCTGGCCTCTTTTTCCAGGGTTTGCAGCACCTGATTTCAGCATCCGGCTGAGAGGGTATTTGGAGGGGGAAGCAGCGGCTGAGTGTCAGTCGCACAGTGTGTAGGTCATGGATTGAAATGGTCTTATCAGGTTGTGTAACACCACCCACCACCGCAACCCTCCCCTCACCCAAACCAGTCACCGTACCTTGAGGTCAAACCGTTTGGTCTATATTCCTTTTTGGTATATTTATATTACCCGATTGTAAATGGGGGAGAGGTGAGGAAGAGGGTTAATCCCCCTCCACTGGGAACAGGCTGCCCAGTGTCTGACTGTAAATGGGGGAGAGGTGAGGAAGAGGGTTAATCCCCTCCACTGGGATCAGGCTGCCCAGTGTCTGACTGTGGATGGGGGAGAGGGGTTGAGAGGGTTAATAACCCTCCACTGGGATCAGGCTGCCCAGTGTCTGACTGTGGATGGGGGAGAGGTGGGTGAGAGGGTTAATCCCCTCCGCTGGTAACAGGCTGCCCAGTGTCTGACTGTGGATGGGGGAGAGGGGTTGAGAGGGTTAATAACCCTGCACTGGGATCAGGCTGCCCAGTGTCTGACTGTGGATGGGGGAGAGGTGGGTGAGAGGGTTAATCCCCTCCGCTGGTAACAGGCTGCCCAGTGTCTGACTGTGGATGGGGGAGAGGGGGGTGAGAGGGTTAATAAGCCTCCACTGGGAACAGGCTGCCCAGTGTCTGACTGTGGATGGAGGAGAGATGGATGAGAGGGTAAATCCTATTTACAGAAGCGATCACTCCGGGGGTTATACCTCTCCCCTGGGAAGAGGCTGCCTGTGTAAATGTGAAGTGTTAGATAAAAGTGTTTCATTGTCAGAACCCTTGACTGGAGGGATTTTCCTTATTATATTTGACATCTGTTTATCTTCATTTTGATGTCCTAGCAGAAATGTTTCATCAGTCTATGAATATCAGAACCGTAGTGCCAGTTAATATGTACAATTGTACTGCACCAAGGCTGGAGGGACCAACGAGCTTGTATCTGAAGCATTCAGAAATGTAGCGTAGGCTCTCTGGACGGGGCCTGGGGAAGCAGTCAATAGATCACTTCTCCTGCTTCTCATTAACCTTTTCCTATTCATTCTACAGGATGTGAGCATCAATGGCCAAGCCACCATTTTATTGCCCATCTCCAGTTGCCCTTGAGAAGGTGGTGGGGAGCTGCCTACTCGAGCTACTGCAGTCCATGTGGTGTAGGTACACCCCCACCATGCTCATGTAGAAGGTAGTTCCAGGAATTTGACACAGCAACAGTGAAGGAACCGCAACACACCGTAAATACCCAGGTAACAGTCCCCCTCCCTAAATCCTTAGTTTTTCATGTATCGCATGCCTGAGTTGAACTCTGAATTTTTGGCCCCTGAATCCTTTAGTTTTCATATACCTTGTGTCAGTTTTGGGCAGCGGTTTTGGAGGAACAGTCCAGTGAGTCTTTTCCACAATTGCTCTTTTCTCATTTATGCTGAATTCAGGACAATGGCCGGCTAGTGCTGAGACAGCGCAGTTATCGGCAGCTCACAAGAACCGGCGTGGATTTCAATTCCCCAAACTATTACTCCTGGAAATGTCGACCCCCTTACTTTTGCCTAAAATTCTGATCTCAAAATCTCGACTTTTACACAAGTATATACAGCATTTCCAAGACAGAATGATTCGCGGCTTGGAGAGTAAATTTACGGTGGTGACCTTAAAAGTCAGGAAGAAACATGACCTGTGCCAAAATGTCTTTGCAATTGAGTACAGCCTTTTTACACTAGATGTACTGGACCTGGGAGTATTTTTAATGGGACGGTGTAGAGGGAGCTTTACTCTGTATCTTACCTGTGCTGTACCTGCCCTGGGAGTGTTTGATAGGGACAGTGCAGAGGGAGCTTTACTCTGTATCTAACCCCGTGCTGTTCCTGCCCTGAGTGTGTTTGATGGGGACAGTGTAGAGGGAGCATTACTCTGTATCTAACCCCGTGCTGTTCCTGTCCTGGGAGTGTTTGATGGGGACAGTGTAGAGGGGGCTTTACTCTGTATCTAACCCGTGCTGTACCTGTCCTGGGAGTGTTTGATGGGGACAGTATAAAGGGAGCTTTACTCTGTATCTAAACCTGTGTTGTACCTGTCCTGGGAGAGTTTGATGGGGACAGTGTAGAGGGACCTTTACTCTGTATCTTACCTGTGCTGTACCTGTCCTGGGGTGTTTTATGGGACAGTCTAGAAGAAACGTTAAGTTTTAAGAAGGAAAACAAATTCTTGTTTTTAAACCTTATTTGATGTTTAAATTCTCAATGTCCCTCAGCAGACACTGACAACTGCTCATCATCTTTATAGGGAGAATTGAACTGAAATTCTATTTTACTATTATTGCTACTATTACTGTTATTGCTATGTGATGAGATCAAAATCCTGGAACTTCCTCCCTAACAGCACTGTGGGTGTACCTACACTGCGTGGACTGCAGCGGTTCAAGGAGGCAGCTCATCATCACCTTCTCAAAGGCAGTGAGGGATGGACAATAAATGGCCCACATCCCACAAAAGAATAAAAAAGATCATTGTGGGGAATTGTTGAAATACAGGGCACTGGAGCTCAGCAGTCTGCGATGTGAGTTGATTGGTGCTATGAGTGGATCCATTGCAGTTGTGTGAATATGTAAAGTAATAAAACCCACTGGGACCACCATACAATATTCATGGCAATGTTTACATTTTCATTCTGCATCCAGTGTGTCTTTCAGCTCTCTGTCCCTGCTGTGATGTGTATTGCAGCTCTCTGTACCCAGTGTGATATGTATTACAGCTCTCTGTAACCGGAGTGATGTGTATTACAGTTCTCTGTACCTGCTGTGATGTATATTACAGCTCTCTGTACCCGGAGTGAGGTGTATTACAGTTCTCTGTAACCAGAGTGATGTGTATTATAGTTCTCTGTACCTGCTGTGATGTGTATTGCAGCTCTCTGCACCTGCTGTGATGTGTATTGCAGCTCTCTGTACCCAGTGTGATATGCATTACAGCTCTCTGTACCCGGAGTGATGTGTATTACAGTTCTCTGTAACCAGAGTGATGTGTATTACAGTTCTCTGTACCTGCTGTGATGTATATTACAGCTCTCTGTACCCGGAGTGATGTGTATTACAGTTCTCTGTAACCGGAGTGATGTGTATTACAGTTCTCTGTACCTGTTGTGATGTGTATTGCAGCTCTCTGTACCTGCTGTGATGTGTATTGCAGCTCTCTGTACACAGTGTGATATGTATTACAGCTCTCTGTACCCGGAGTGATATGTATTACAGCTCTCTGTACCCGGAGTGATGTGTATTACAGTTCTCTGTAACCGGAGTGATGTGTATTATAGTTCTCTGTACCAGGAGTGATGTGTATTACAGCTCTCTGTACCCAGAATAATGTGTATTACAGCTCTCTGCACCAATCTAATAAGTATTACAACTCTCTGTACCTGGTCTGATGTGTATTACAGTTCTCTGTACCAATGTGATATGAATTACAGCTCTTGTAGCTGTTGTGATATGTATTACAGCTCTCTATACCTGCTGTGATTTGTAATACAGCTCTCTGTATCCGGTGTGATATGTAATATAGCTCTCTGTACCCAGTATGATATGTTTTACAGCGCTGTGTACCGAGTGTGATATGTATTACAGCTCTTTATACCTGCTGTGATATGTAATGCAGCTCTCTGTACCCTGTGTGATATGCAATACAGCTCTGTGCAACAAGTGTGATATGTATTACAGCTCTCTGTACCTGTTGTGATGTGTATTTCAGCCCTGTGTACCTAGTGTGATATATAATACAGCTTCCTATACCCAGTGTGATATGTAATACAGCTCTGTGTACCGAGTGTGATGTGTATTGCAGCTCTGTAACTGGTATGATGTGTATTGCAGTTATCTGTACCTGGTGTGATATGTATTACAGTTCTCTGTACCTGGTGTGATATGCATTACAGTTCTTTGTACCCAGGGTGATATGTATTACAGTTCTCTGTAACCAGGTGATATGTGTTACAGTTCTCTGTACCTGGTGCAATATGCATTACAGTTCTCTGTACCCAGGGTGATATGTATTACAGTTCTCTGTAACCAGGTGATATATGTTACAGTTCTCTGTACCTGGTGTGATATGTATTACACCTTTCTATCTAGTGTGATATGTATTATGTGGGTCCAAGTGCAGAATTAAAATTATCAAAAAACTAGCCCCTTCTGATCTCAATCTGATTATTGTCAGATTAGAATGCACCAGTTGTGACTTGTGGTTCCAATGAAGGGGATTTACAGACCCACATACCATTTTGCATTCACAGGAACCATTCACATTGGGAACAAACTCCCCCCTTTCCTTCAGTCTGTTTTCTGGCCTAATTATATTACAGGATAGTGAGTGATGGGATCCCAATCCCTTCACATATTGTTGGGCTGCATCTGAGGTGATGATTAGCCTGTCCTGCCTCCTACAGGACTAGCAGTAGTTTCTGTGACCGATCATGCTTGTCTAACCAACTCCTCACCCCTAAGACGCAACTCACTATGTAACACTTTGGACTTTGTGCACAGTTTTGTCTCCTTATTTGGAAAAAAAGATTTGGCTGCGTTAGAAGTAGTTCAGAGAAAGCTCATTTGACTCATTCCTGGGATGAGGGGCTTATCCTATGAAGAAATGTTGAAAGGCTGGACCTATACCCAATGGAGTTTAGAAGAATGAGAGGTGATCTTATTGAAACATATAAGATCCTGAGGGTGGATTACCGGGAGGCTGTTTCCATTTGTGGGAGAGGCTAGAACTAGGGGACACCGTTTAAAAATAAGAGGTCTATCATATAAGATGGAGATGAGGAGAAATTCTTTCTCTCAGAGGGCCATTATTGTGTGGAATCCTCTTCCTCAAAGAGCAGTGGAAGCTGGCTCACTGAAAATATTCATGGCTGAGTCAGACAGCTTTTTGACAGATAAGGGAGTCAAGGTGGGGAGTTGGGGGGGGGGGGGGGTGGCGGGGGGTGCGGGGGTGCAGACGGCAAAGTGGAAGTTGAGACCACAACCAGATCAGCCATGATCTCGTTAAATGGCAGAGCAGGCTCGAAGGGCTGAATGGCCTACTCCTACTCCTAAGTCCTACGTTCCCATGATCCTATGAGCCGGAAGATCAGGATCTCTGATCCGCACTCCCCCACACCAAGATGAAAATCTCAGCCACAATCCCTGTGGAGTACTTAAGGAGGTGAGCCTTTCAGATTAAACTGATGTCCCATTGCAATCTCAGGTGGGAGCGCAGAATTGCTGACGATTGTTTAGCTTACCAAAAAAGCCCCGCCAGATAATGTTGGTTATTCAGATTAAGATAGTGCTTGGGAATTATTCATTCTGTAGGTGGGCTGATTGAGCCGGTCTGTATTTATAACAGTAACCGCTTGCATTAATGCAGCACGTTAACATTGGAAAGCATACCATGGACTTCACGGAAGTAATCACCAAATAAGATTTGACACCAAGCCAAGTGAGAAGATAGCAGGGCAGAAGACCTGAGCTCGGTCAAAGGGGATGCTTTTAAGGAGTGTCTCAAAGGAGGAAGAAGAGGTGGAGATGTTTAGGGAGGAAATTGCAGAGTTGAGGGGTTTAGAATGTGAGCAGCTGAGCCACTGATGATGGGTGCCATTAAAATCATGGATATTCAAGAGGCCAGGTGCACAGATATCTCGGAAGGTCATGGGGCTGGAGGAGACGGCAGAGATAGGGATGGGAGAGGCCATTGAAAACAGGGATGAGAATTTTAAAACTGAGGCATTACTTTACTGGAAGTCAATTTATGGCAGTGAGCCCAGGTGGGGGCCTTGGTGGGGTGGGGTGGGTGGGGGTGGTGATAGGGGGATGGGATTCGATGCGAGTTAAGGATACTGGCAACAGAGTTTTGGATGACCTCTAGTTTACTGAGAGTAGCATATGGGAGACGAGCCATGTGTGGGTTGGGATAGTCAAGTTTAAAGGTAACGGGGGCATGGATGAGGGTTTCAGCAGCCGAAGCGCCGAGGTAGGAGCAGAGGTAGGCACATCTGAAGCTGTTATTCGCATGGTTGATTTAGGCACCTGTCCTTCATGATAAGAAAGGCAGTCGTTTTGGAGAAATCCATTTGGAAAAGAGCAACCGCAAATTAATCCGTGGCAGTGATGGATTGATCGCGATGTGACAGGAACCTCCGCAAATCGTGCATTTAAAAGCAGGGTGTGTGGGTGACATACTCCCCCTCGCTCTGCTGTCACTTCAGGACTACATTCATGTTTAGGGACCATCTCCCAACACACAATATGCCCCTTCGCTGTGCTCTCTCTTCAGGACCACATCCACACTGAGGAACAGTCCCTCAACACACAATACACCACCTCTCTATAGTTTGAGCCCCACTTCAGAAACTTGAGCATAACCCCCACGCTGACACACCACCCCCACCCCCACAACACCCCGCAGCTCCTCCCGCCCCCCCCACCCCCCCCCCCCCCCCCCCCCACCAGGTGAATATGGAACCCAGGCCATTGTGCCCAATCAAGTGGGCATAAAAGATGCCATGGCGCTATGGCAAGGAGGACCAAGGGAGCTCTCCCCTGAACCCTGGTTATTGTTTATCCCTCAACCAAACATCACTAAAAACATGATCTGCTGATGATCACACTGTGGCCTGTGGAGGTTAGCTGGTTGAAAATTGGCCGCTACTTTTCCTACCTCACGACAGTGTGTGCTCTTCAAAAAGTATGTCATTGACTGAGACACTTTAGGACAACCGGAGGTCATGAAAAGGTGCTACATAAATTATTTGGCAATTTACAGAGCCCTGATTCTACATCTAAATCCACAGTCTACTTCAGTACAAGAAGCCATAGAAAATTTATCAAATAATCTCGTTTTAGCTTTTAGCTGAGGGACAAATATTCATCAGGTAACAGCAGATAACGTACTGCTCTTCTTTGAAGTAGGTAGCCATGAGAGGGCAGAGTGGCAGGGGGGGGGGGTGGTGTGGGGAGGGTGCGGGTGTCTCGACTCCACATCTCATCTGAAAGAGGGCAGCTCCGACAGACCAGGGCTCCCTCAGTACTGCACTGGGAATGTCTGCCTAGATGATGCACTCAGGCATCTGGGGTGTATTGAAAAACAGTGATCAGGGATCAGCTGGGGTGTGGAGGGCCCTTTCACTGGATCCCCTCAGGGCCCCATGCAACGATACCCCCACCATAATTCTCCAGCGCTTAAATAAACTGTGAGTGTTTTTTTTCTTTCATGGGATGTGAGCATCGCTGGGAAGGCCGGCATCTGTTGCCCATCCCTAATTGTCCTTGAGCTGAGAACAGTTAAGAGTCAACCACATTGCTGTGGGTCTGGAGTCACATGTAGACCAGACCAGGTAAGGACGGCAGGTTTCCTTCCCTAAAGGGACATTAGTGACCCAGATGGGTTTTTATGACAATTTATGATAGTTTCCATGAGACTAGCTCTCAATTCCAGATTTATTAATTGAATTTAAATCCCACCAGCTGTCCTAGTGGGATTTAAACTCATGTCCCCAGAGCATTATCCTGGGCCTCTGGATTACCACTTCAGTGATATTACCATTACACCACCATCTACCATTGCCTATCTAGCCATCTTTCCTGTCACTGAGATGCCCTGTGCCTTTAAGAGCAGCAGAAGGGACTAGTAATCCAGAGGCCCAGGCTAATGCTCTGGGGTCACGGGTTCCAACCCCACCAGGGCAGCAGGTGGAATTTAAATTCAGTTAATAAAATCTGAAATATAGAACTAGTCTCAGTAATAGCGACCATGAAACTATCATTGGTTGTCATAAAAACCCATCTGGTTCACTAGTGTCCCTTTAGGGAAAGAAATCTGCCCTCCTTACCTAGTCTGGCCTACATGTGACTCCAGACCCACAGTAGTGCGGTTGACTCATGAGTGTCCTCTGAAATGGTCTAGCAAGCCAATCGGCTCGAGGGCAATTAGGGATGGGCAACAAATGCTGGTCTTGCCAGTGAAGCCCACATCCCATGAAAGAATAAATTTTAAAAAAGAGGTGGGGTGGAGGAACATAGATGTAATGGATTTGGACCACGCTGCCTAGTGATGCAGCACCCATGGAGTTAAATCTGGAGGAAGGAACCATGGCTGAGCGACAGATTAATGCACAATGATAAAGGGCAACCTTTACAGTCAGTGCCATGCATGGTTCATTCAGCTGCTTCCATACCCACATGAATATTTTCTCTCTCTCTCTCTCAAGATGCGTTGTATTTTAATGATGTTTAATTTGCTTCTGCAGTAATAAATGTGGGAGGGGGGCATTTGTAAACCATTCCCCTTGCCCCCTCCTCCCAGGCAAGATTTAATCCATTCAGACTGATAGCACTGTGCTGGTTTAGAGATTCTCAGCTTTCAGTCTTGTTCAGTGAGGCTGGAAGCGAACACTGAGAAAGCCCCTGTTTTGTGTGATGACTGTGCTGTCGATAAGCAATGAGTGTGTCGAGGAGGGTGAAGCCGACTCTCAGGCTGCCAGCACATCAGAGAGCGGCAGAGAACCTGAGTGAGACGGAGACACAGAGAAAGGCCGAGAGAGAAAACAGACACACAAGAGAGAGACAGACGCAGAAAGAGTCAGAGACGGAGAGAGAGAGAGGGGTAGAGAGGTGGGGGGGGAGAGTCAGAGAGAGAGAGAGAGAGACAGAGGGAGTGACAGAGAGAGATGGAGGAAGAGTTTGAGAGGGAGACAGAGGGAGCGAGTGTCAGAGAGACAGAGGGAGAGAGACAGAGGGAGAGAGAGTCAGAGAGAGGGAGAGAGGGAGAGAGACAGAGGGAGAGAGAGATGGGGGAACAACAGTGAGAAACAGGGGAAGAGAGTCAGAGAGAGAGCGAGACAGGGAGCAACAGAGAGGGAGATGGAGGGAGAGACAGAGAGAGAGGGAGAGAGAGTCAGATAGAGAGGGAGAGAGAGAGTCAGAGAGAGAGGGAGAGAGACAGAGGGAGAGAGAGTCAGAGAGAGATGGGGGAACAAGAGACAGAGGGAGAGAGAGTTAGAGAGAGAGCAAGACAGGGAGCCACAGAGAGGGAGATGGAGGGAGAGAATCAGAGAGAGAGAAGGAGAGTCAGAGAGAGAGAGAGACAGTGGGGAAGAGAAGCAGAGAAAGAAAGCCAGAGTCAGAGAGACTGAGACAGAAGAGTCAGAGGTCAGAGAGTGAGACAGAGGGAGTGACAGAGAGACAGAGGGAGAGATAGAGAGAAAAAATGCAGAGACAGTGAAAGACAGAAACAGAGACAGAGACAGGGTGAGAAAAGAGAGAGAAATAGAGAGAGGAACAGAAGGAAAAGAGCAACAGAGAGACACAGAGGCAGAGGGGAAGAGAGGAGAAAGTGAGACATATAGAAAGTGAGGCAGAGCGAGAGAGGGAGACACCGGGAGACAGAGACAAAAAGAGAGAGAGAGAGAGAGGGCAGACAGGCACCAAGAACAAGAGACAGCAGGGAAAGAGGAAAAGAGGGACCGAGAGAGAGAGAGAGAGATTTAATCATAGTAACTGTCTCCCGAAAGATCTCGCTGCCAACATCCATTCCAAGCACCTCCAATCACAATGCAACGCGATAATAAATTCTCCTCACAAATAGAACACCAATTCTGCTTAACCAACTCTGCTTAATCTCATTGCATGTTCCTCCCTGTGTGTGAGTGTGAGTGTGAGTGTGTGTGTGTGAGGGTCGGTGTGTGGGGGGGTTATCTAGCAGGTGAAACCGACCCTGCAAGAAGCGTCAGTGAAATCAGCAGTGACACCGAAATCCAGACGATTAAAAACTTGTTTGTGGCTTTTTGCATTTCAGATGTTCCCCGCCGGCTGCCACTGCTACCCCCCTCCCCAGCCCCAAAACACATGGAAATCTGTTATCTTCCGATACAGGGCTGATTTCCTGAAGGAACAAGGGTTGTGTTTTTGAGAGCAGCCCTTCCCCCTCCCCTCTCCCATCCAAGATACCTTGCTGTCATGGTAGATCAGTTGCAACTCGTAGTCCCGAAGAATGTCTGAGCGGTTGTTGACATCGCGGAGGGCCATCTGAGCAGCTGGAAGACAAGCCTGACCACCCGGCCAGCCACCGCTCATGGGGAACAGAGCTCCGATGTACAGGGTCTGCTTGCTGCCTGCGGAGAGAGGGAGAAGGATCAGCGCAAGGAGCCAGAGGCTGCTCCGGCTCCGTGCCATCATTATTCGCTGCCGACAAGTCGCGTTTGGCCCCCGTCCTCTTAAAGATGCTCAGAGCCCCCGACACATCGTCCTCGTTCCCAAGCGCTGAAGCTCTGTCATAGTAACAACAGCAGCAGCATCAGCAGCAGCATCAGCAGCATCAGCAGCAAGCTCCATCTTACTGCAGTCAGCAAGCTTGGTGATGTCACTACAGCAGCCAAATTCCCACACTCACACACGCTCTCTCACTCACATTCGCACACACTCACAGGCACACACACTCACTCCCCGACACTCACTCACACACACATAAACAGGCACACACACACTCACTCCCAGACACTCACTCACACACATAAACAGGCACACACACACTCACTCCCAGACACTCACTCACACACATAAACAGGCACACACACACTCACTCCCAGACACTCACTCACACACATAAACAGGCACACACACACTCACTCCCAGACACTCACTCACACACATAAACAGGCACACACACACTCACTCCCAGACACTCACTCACACACATAAACAGGCACACACACACTCACTCCCAGACACTCACTCACACACATAAACAGGCACACACACACTCACTCCCAGACACTCACTCACACACATAAACAGGCACACACACACAATCCCACTCACACACACACACATAAACAGGCACACACACACACTCACTCATAGACATACACACATAAACAGGAACACACACACACTCACAGACTCACTCACATACACACTCACTCCCAGACACTCACTCACACACATAAACAGGCACACACACACACAATCCCAGACACTCACACACACACAAACAGGCACACACACACATTCACTCATAGACATACACACATAAACAGGAACACACACACACTCACAGACTCACTCACATACACACTCACTCCCAGACACTCACTCACACACATAAACAGGCACACACACACACAATCCCAGACACTCACACACACACATAAACAGGCACACACACACACTCACTCATAGACATACTCACACACATAAACAGGCACACACACACTCTCATAGACTCACTCACATACACACTCATTCACAGACACTCACTTACACACATAAACAGGCATACACACACCTCACAGACTCACTCACATACACACTCACTCATAGACACTCACTCACACACATAAACAGGCACACACACACACTCACTCACAGACATACTCACACACATAAACAGGCACATACATACACACTCACAGACTCACCCACACACATTCACTCACAGACACACACACACATAATCAGGCACACACACACACACACACACACACACTCACAGACTCACTCACACACATAGATAGGCGCATACATACTCACAGACACACATAAACAGACACATACACACACACACTCAAACGCACACTCACAAACACACACACACACATACACACACACTCTCTCTCATACACACACACAAATTTAGACTATAATAAAAGCAAAAATATTGTGGATGCTGCAAATCTGAAATAAAAACAGAAAATGCTGGAAAAGCTCAGCAGGTCTGACAGTATGTGGAGAGAGAAACAGAGTTAACGTTTTGAGTCTGTATGACCCTTCTTTAGTGCATTCATGCTGTTACCCAGAAAAGCATCCTCACCCTCATGCACATACATCCACACAAACAGACATACATGCACAAGAACCATATGAATACAAGAAATATGAGCAGGAGTAGGCCATAGGGCCTGTGGTGCCTGCTGCACCATTCAGTACGATTGTGATTGACCTTGGGCTTCAGCTCTACTTTTCCGCCCACTCCCCATATCCCTTAATTCCCTGACAGACCTAAAATTTGTCCATTCCAGCCTTAAACAATGAAGCATCCACAACCTCCTGGGGTAGAGAATCCCTTTGCGTGAAGAAATTTCTCTTCGTCTCAGTCCTAAACAATCGGCCCCTCATCCCGAGATGCCCGTGTTCTATATCCCCCAACCAGTCTGTGTCCACCCTATCAAGCCCCTTCAGAATTTTGTAAGTTTCAAAAAGATCGCCTCTCATTCTTCTGAACCCCAGAGACTATAAGCCCAATTTACTCAGCCCCTCATCATAGGACAACTCCCTCACCCCAGGGACCAATTTAGTGAACCTTTGCTGGACCACCCCCAACACAAGTATATCCTTTCTTATATATTGAGACCAAAACTGCAAAAAGTCCTCCAGATGTGGATCACCAAAACCCTGTACAATTGTAGCAATACTCACAATCACAAAAAGTTAGTATGCAGGTACAGCAAACCATTAGGAAGACGAGTCAAATGTTGTTGTTTGTTGCCAGGGGAATGGGATATAAAACTAAGGATGTTTTGCTACAGCTGCACAAGGCATTAGTGAGACCACCTCCGGAGTACTGTGCACAGTTTTAGCCTCCTTATTTAAGAAAGGACATACTTGCATCAGAAGCAGTTCAGAGAAGGCTCGCTTGACTGACTCCCTGGGATGGGGAAAGGTTATCTTATGAGGAAAGGTTGGGCAGGCTGGGCCTGTATCCATTGGTGTTTAGAAGAATGAGAGGCAAACTTTTTGAAACGTAAACGATCCTGAGGGGACCTGACAGGGTGGATGTTGAGAAGATGTTTCCCCTTGTGGGAGAGTCAAGAACTAGGGAACACAGTTTAAAAATAAGGGGTCTCCCATTTAAAATGGAGATGAGGAGAAATTTTTTCTCTCAGAAGGTTGTGAATCCGACCATGGAGACAGGATCATTAAATATTTTTAAGGCAGAGGTATTTTGATTCCTTTGTTAGTCAAGCATCTAAAGTTATTGGGGGTAGGAGGAATGTAGAGTTGAGGCCACTATTAGATCAGCCATGATCTTATTGAATAGTGGAGCAGGATCAAGGGGCTGAATGGCCTACTCCTGCTCTTAATTCCTATGTTCATATGTAGGACTTCTTTATCCTTGTATTCCAATCCCCTGCAATAAAGGCCAACATGCCATTTTCCCTCCTAATTGCTTGCTGCACCTGCAGGCTAACTTTCTGTGTTCCTTGTACAAGCACCACCCAAGTCTCTTTGAAGACTTGTACAACATGTAAGCCAATAAGAGTGAATAACTTCACTCTTTCCTACGTTATACTCCATCTCAATACTCCATCGCCCATCTTGTTGCCCACCCACTTAGCCTGTCTATGAGTGGAATTTTATGGCCCCTCCCACTGGCTGGATTTTCTGGTCCTGCCAAAGTCAATGGACTTTTGATTGGCTCGCTGCATTTTATGTCCCCCCCCCCCCACCCCCCCCCCCCCCCCCCCCCCCCCCCACCCCCCGCAACATGACGGGACTGTAAAATTCCACCCTATATCTCTTTGCAGCCTCTCTGTGTCCTCCCCACAGCTTACCTTCCCACTCAGCTTTGTATCATCTGCAAACTTTGATACATTACTCTCTCTCTCTTTATCCAAGTCATTAATATAGATTGTGAATAGTTAATGCCCTAGCCCTGGTACTTGTGGTACTCCATTATTCACTGCCTGCCAACTTGAAAATGTCCGAGCTATGCCCACTCTCTACTTTCTATCCGTTAACCAATCCTCTATCCATGCTAATATATCAACCCCAACTTCATGAGTACTTACTTTGCCTGTTAACATTTTGTGTGGTGCCTTGTTGAATGCCTTTTGAAAATCCAGGTATACTACATCTACTGGTTTCCCTTTAGCTACTCTATTGGTTATATCCTCAAAAAGTTTGAATAGATTTGTCAAACAGGATTTCCCTTTAGTAAAACCATGTTCACGTGTTCTAATCATATAATGATTTTCTAAGTGCATTGTTACAGAGACCCTCACACCTTATCACAAATCAGTTAGATATGTGCCCACACAAAATCACCCTCGTGCATAACACACACATAAATATATATATATATATTCATACAAGTCTATACACAAGATATATATACACAAATGCAAAATACATACAGATTCTCACACAAATGTAAAGCACTCAATATATCTCATAGAATCAATCACATACATCTCTCTCCCTCTCACACACACACACACACACCCCCTTGCACCCAATCACACAGCCATCAGATATATAGGCTGATGGAGAATCATCCCCATACACAAAACTAACTGAGTTGCCATGGGCATAATGGGCTGAATGGCCTCCTTCTGTGCTGTAACCATTGAAGTATACAATTCTATAACACACACAGATATACACACGGATATATATATATATATACAATACAATACAAAGTTATACACACACACACAGATATATATACATTCAGACAAACATAGAGACACATACAGATATACACATTGACAGATTGATACAGAGGCACAGGCATATAAAACTACATGCACCTAGACACACTAACCTAGAAATGATATGGGCAAAATCAGTAGATGAAGACTTAACACCACTAATATCATTCCTTTTTCTGCTACCTTAACATAGGCATTAACCCATTAGTCTTAAATGTGTGAATACCTCCAGTATAATGTCAGGAAAGTCACAGGAACATGTTAAATCTGTCACTCATAACAACACTAATTCTGCAATTGTCATTTAGATTATACAAATATAAAGATACAAAGAGAGAGAGAGAGACTGGTAGACATAGAGAGAATCTCACACACACAAACACACACACACAATCATATACACTCCACAAATAGCAGGCAGATTCTCTCCAATGACTACCCATAATGAAATCATAAGCCTGTGCTTTTAGAATGTTTTATAATTTTGCTAGAGTTCTCAACTATAGCAGGTTGTCCTGTTGCATTTATGTTGTTGGCACAACTTGCCTGGCTGTGTTTGGAAACAGATATTTAAGTGTTTATACTACATTAACTGGACCAGCCATAGAAATATTGTGGCTACAAGAACAGGTCAGAGGCTGGGAAATCTTAGTATCTCACCTCCTGACTCCCCAAAGCCTGTCCATTGTCTACAAGGCACAAGTCAGGAGTGTGATGGAATACTGCCCACTTGCCTGGATGAGTGCAGTTTCCACATCACTCAAGAAGTTCAACACCATCCAGGACAAAGCCTCCCGCTTCATTGGTACTCCATCCACAAACATTCACTCCCTCCACCACCGACGCACAGTGGCAGCAGTGTGTACCATCTACAAGTGTACTGCAGTAACTAACCAAGGCTCCTTTGAAAGCACATTCCAAACCCACGTCCTCTATCACCTAGAAGGACAAGGGCAGTAGAAGCATGGGAACACCACCACCTCCAAGTTCCCCTGCAAGTCTCGCACCATCCTGACTTGGAACTATATTGGCATTCCTTCACTATCACTGGGTCAAAATCCTGCAACTTCCTCCTTAAAAGCACTGTAAATGTAACTACACCACAGGGACTGCAGCAGTTCAAGTAGGCAGCTCATCATCACCTTCTCAAGGGCAATTAGGGATGAACCATAAATGCTAGTCTAGCCAGCAACACTCACATCCCACAAATGAATAAAAAAATCCTGTTTGCTATTTTAACAAAAGCATTAGTTTAATTAAAATAAGCAGGTTAATCCCTCAGTGTAAACAACAGGTGGAGGAACATCTCAGCACAGTAATCATTTACCATTAATATCATAAGCAGTCATTTGCAGTCCATGGAAGCACACAGATACAAAGAGGGAGACAGACAGGCAGGTGCAGGGATATTTACACAGACGTAAACAGACACAGTATTATATATGGGCAGAGAGACACAAACACATACACACACACATAGACATACACAAAGACAGAGATAATCACACTCACACACAGGCACATATTCACAGAGGCATACCGATACTGAGAGAGAAATATACAGACATAAGCATACAAACAGAGGTGCAGAGTCAGAGAGGGAAAATAATGCTGACACGTATATATATTACACACAGGGAAACACATATAGAGGGAGACAACGCAGTCCAACAGATACAGAGACATATATGTACAGATGCAAAAATAAAAACAAAAAAACTGCGGATGCTGGAAATCCAAAACAAAAACAGAATTACCTGGAAAAACTCAGCAGGTCTGGCAGCATCGGCGGAGAAGAAAAGAGTTGACATTTTGAGTCCTCATGACCCTTCGACAGAACTTGAGTTCGAGTCCAAGAAAGAGTTGAAATATAAGCTGGTTTAAGGTGTGTTGGGGGGGGCGGGTGGGTGGGGGGAGAGAGAGAGAGAGAGAGAGAGAGAGAAGTGGAGGGGGGGTGTGGTTGTAGGGACAAACAAGCAGTGATAGAAGCAGATCATCAAAATAGGTCAACAACAATAGAACAAAAGAACACATAGGTGTTAAAGTTGTTGATATTATCTAAACGAATGTGCTAATTAAGAATGGATGGTAGGGCACTCAAGGTACAGCTCTAGTGGGGGTGGGGAGAGCATAAAAGATTTTAAAGTATTTAAAAATAATGGAAATAGGTGGGAAAAGAAAAATCTATATAATTTATTGGAAAAAAAAGGAAGGGGGAAACAGAAAGGGGGTGGGTATGGGGGAGGGAGCTCACAACCTAAAGTTGTTGAATTCAATATTCAGTCCGGAAGGCTGTAAAGTGCCTAGTCGGAAGATGAGGTGTTGTTCCTCCAGTTTGCGTTGGGCTTCACTGGAACAATGCAGCAAGCCAAGGACAGACATGTGGGCAAGAGAGCAGGGTGGAGTGTTAAAATGGCAAGCGACAGGGAGGTTTGGGTCATTCTTGCGGACAGACCGCAGATGCATATGGCCAGAGAGAGATAGAGAGATTCAGACAGACAAAGAGTGATATAATCAGAATGCCACACAGACAATCACATACATACAACAATATATACAGAGACACACAGATAGAAAGAGGGAGTGACATGCAGAGACATAAACAGTGACAAGCAGATAATTACATGAATAAACAGGAATATATATATAATGTATATTAGAGAGATAGACACACATACAGGACACATGCAGTAAGATAGATAATCACACACACACAGGGACAGATGTACAGAGATATACAGATGCTGAGAGTGAGAGAGACATACAGACAGGTGCAGAGGCATAAACAGAGTGACAGACAGAAAGAAACTCGTAGGGACTTGAGCACAACAATCTAGGCTGATACTCCAGTGCACTGAGGGATTGCTGCACTATCAGATGTGCTGTCTCTCAGATGGGACGATAAACCAATGCCCCATCCAAACTCTCAAGTGGACGTAAAAGATCCCAAAGCACAATTTCGAAGAACAGTGGGGGAATTATCCCCAGTGTCCTGGACAATACTTATCCTCCGATCAACAGACATGGACAGATTATCTGGTCAAGATCGCATTGCTGCTTATGGGTAAATTGGCTGCCATGGTTCCTACATTACAACAGTGAAGATGCTCTGAAAGTAATTGATTCACTGTGAAGTGCTTTGGAATGCTCTGAAGTCATGAAAGATGCTATATAAATGCAAGTCTTTCTTTTTTTTTGTAAACAGAACAACGGGCAATCACATACAAACACATTGGGATTTGCACAGAGATACAGACAGAGAGAGAGAGACAGATAGATGGACACATGGACATATATACAGAAAAATAGAGGGGGAGATAATCACACACACACACACACACACACACAAACAGGGATATTAACATGGAGATACATACAGATTTAAAGGGCGATAATCACACTAACATCCATAGCGATATAGTATATACACAGACAAAGATAATATGACCAGTAAGATGCAAACACAAAAAAAAATGCTTGTAATTATCCTCCTCCTCCAGGTACCATAAGGCAAGAGGGTGTTGGCAGCCACAGACCTCCATTGGATTGGTCCATGATTATACTTGGCAAAGTGCTACACTGGTTTGCCATTGCCTTCTGCAGTGTGGCTGAACAAGAAACTCTCCCGCTCTTACCATCAGGTGTATTTGGAAGGATTCACAGGCTGATAATCAACCTGTTTGGCCACATTAGGAACGCACCTTTTGTGGCCACCGGGTCCTGGAGTGGGACGTGAGCCTGGAGCTTCTGGCCTAGAGGTAGGGGCACTACCCACTACGCCCACAAGACCTCTTGGAACACCATCAGACAAATGCATTATACTTGTCTTATTTGTTTTATTCATATGGGTTAGCATTTCAGTTAAAAAGGCTGGATAGTAGGATCCCATACACACTATGTTAAGTACTTGCATGCTAGATGTCAGCTGCAGTTTAGTGGGGAGCACTCTTACTTCTGAGTCTGAAGCCCCACACAGGAGACTTGAGCACAAAACCTAGTTTGACACTCCAGTGCCCGTCCCAAGTGAGTGCTGCACTGCCTGATGTGTTGTCTCTTTGTTGAGATGTTAAGCTGGGGCTCCAATGGTGGCTCAGCTGGTAGCACATGTGCCTCTGAATCTCCTTCTTTCAAGTCCTACTCCAGGGTTTTAGTGCAAGTAGTGCTGCACTGTCAGAGGTTCGAAAACCCCACCTGCTTGCTTGGACGGATGTGAAAGACCCCATGACACTATTTCGAACAGGAGCAGGGGCATTATCCCTGGTGCCCTGACCAATGTTCATCCAATCAACATTAGCAAGAAGAATAAAAAAAGCAGATATTATTTAAATCATGAGAGACTGCAGAACTCTGCAGTACAGAAAGATCTGGGTGTCCTTGTACATGAATCACAGAAAGTCAGCATGCAGGTACAGCAAATGGAATGTTGGCTTTTATTGCCGGGGGATTGGTGTATAAAAGGAGGGAAGTCTTGCCACAACTGTACAGGACATTGGTGACACCACACCTAGAGTACTGTGTCCGGTTTTGGTCTCCTTGTTTAAGAAGAGATATACTTGTATTGGAGGCAGGTCAGACAAGGTTCACTAGGCTGGTTCTTGGGATGACAGGTTTGTCTTGTGAGGAAAGGTTGAGCGCTCTATTTGTCCCCAACTGGACTCTGAATCTATCCCCACCTCTGCTCAGTTTCAAACGCACACACACTCTGTATCTAACCCTATCTGCACTCTACATCTAACTCTACACATACTCTGTATCTGACCCCACCCAGACACTGTAACTGAACATCACTCGCGCTCTGTATCCGTCCTCACCCGCGCTCTGTATCTGTCCTCGCCCGTGCTCTGTATCCGACCTTGCCAGTGCTCTGTATCCAACCTCGCCCGCGCTCTGTATCCGACCTCACTTGCGCTCTGTATCCAACCTCACTTGCGCTCTGTATCCGACCTCACCCGCGCTCTGTATCTGACCTCACCCGCGCCCTGTATCTGACCTCACCTGCGCCCTGTATCCGTCCTCACTCGCGCCCTGTATCCAACCTCACTCGCGCTCTGTATCCGTCTTCACCCATGCTCTGTATCCAACCTCACCCGTGCTCTGTATCTTTCTTCATTGGCGCTCTGTATCCGTCCTCACCCGTGCTCTGTATCCGACCTCACCCGTGCTCTGTATCTGACCTCACCTGCGCCTTGTATCCGACCTCACCCGTGCTCTGTATCCGACCTCACCCGTGCTCTGTATCCGACCTCACCCGCGCCCTGAATCCGACCTCACCCGCACCCTGTATCCAACCTCACTCGCGCTCTGTATCCGTCTTCACCCATGCTCTGTATTCAACCTCACCCGTGCTCTGTATCTTTCTTCACCGGTGCTCTGTATCCGTCCTCACCCGTGCTCTGTATCCGACCTCACCCGTGCTCTGTATCTGACCTCACCCGCGCCTTGTATCCAACCTCGCCCGCGCTCTGTATCCGACCTCACCCGTGCTCTGTATCCGACCTCACCCACGCCTTGTATCTGACCTCACCCGTGCTCTGTATCAGACCTCACCTGCGCCTTGTATCCGACCTCACCCGTGGTCTGTATCCGACCTCACCCGTGCTCTGTATCCGACCCTCACTCGCGCTCTGTATCCGTCTTCACCCATGCTCTGTATCCAACCTCACCCGTGCTCTGTATCTTTCTTCAGCGGTGCTCTGTATCCATCCTCACCCGTGCTCTGTATCTGACCTCACCCATGCTCTGTATCCGACCTCACCCGCGCCTTGTATCCAACCTCACCCGTGCTCTGTATCCGACCTTACTCGTGCTCTGTATTCGACCTCACCCACGCCTTGTATCCAACCTCACCCATGCTCTGTATCCGACCTCACCCGTGCTCTGTATCCGACTTCACCCGCGCCTTGTATCCGACCTCACCCGTGCTCTGTATCCGACCTCACCCGTGCTCTGTATCCGACCTCACTCGCACTCTGTATCCGTCTTCACCCGTGCTCTGTATCCGACCTCACTCGCGCTCTGTATCCATCTTCACCCGTGCTCTGTATCCGACCTCATTCGCGCTCTGTATCCGTCTTCACCCGTGCTCTGTATCCGACCTCACCCGTGCTCTGTATCTGACCTCACTCGCGCTCTGTATCCGTCTTCACCTGTGCTCTGTATCCGACCTCACTTGCGCTCTGTATCCGTCTTCACCCGTGCTCTGTATCCGACCTTACTCGTACTCTGTATCCGTCTTCACCCGTGCTCTGTATCCGATCTCGCCCGCTCTCTGTATCTGATCTCGCCCGTGTTCTGTATCTAATTCTATTTACACACTACTCTTATCCCACTCTGTGCCCTGAATCTGATTCCATCTAGGAAGTGGAAATATCCTTAAAATAGTTTCACCTGGAATTGTGACCATCAGCAGGAAGGGGACATTTTTTTCTTTTCCTTATCTGATCCAAGGGGAATGTTGATCCGCGCAGTCCAAGCAATCTGGAGTGAATTAAATGAATTAAAGTGTCCATCAATTTTGCTTGAAGAATAGGTCAGAGAAGCATGAGTGTATTGATCTTAATCACAATCAGCCAGCTGGCTTGAAATTACAGAGAAGCCCATTAATAGTTCTCTTTTTGAATAAACACAACAATGCCATAAATATTGATGCAGTTACAATTGATATTGGCCCGCTTATGCAACTCTATATATCTGCAGCGTTGCAAAAGGGACAGAAATATATTAAAATAAAAGCAAAATACTGCAGATGCTGGAAATCTGAAATAAAGAGACAGCTAGTGCTGAAAATACTCAGCAAGCCTGGCAGCATCTGTGGAGAGCGAAACAGTGTTAGTGTTTCGAGTCAACTATGATTTCTTCAGAACTCAACAGGAATATATTATTTCTACTGATCACAGGCAGTGATCATTTCTAATCAAAGTGTTCCTCTGTCCAAAATATTGAAATATTCCAGCTCTCCCACACTTGGTTATTGGCCCATCCAAATGACCCCCTTCAAACACAGGATGCCACAGGCTGCTACTGTGTCAGGAGGTTTGCAGTGTCCATTATGTTTTAATCTATCAGCAGTTTCAATATATCACCCGACTGAATTTCAATGCATTAGGGGTTTTATTGCATTGAGTTTCAATCTGGGAGAGGTGTTAAGTTTCACAGCAAGAGAAGATCGCAATATCAAACGTTACTGGGTCAAGAGGTTCTTTTATATTGTGTTCCAACTGAGTAGACACTTAACTATATTAAGCTTCATAGTTCCAGGAGTTTATTTGTATTGAGTTTCACTATATCAGGAATTTCACTGTGCCAGGAGATTATTATATCAGGGCTTTCAGTGTCACTCTACTGGCAGTTGTGTTGTAACAAGTTTTACTTTATTAAAAGTATTACTATATACAGTGTGGGTATAGCAAACATTTCACTAAATCGAGGGCTAATACAGTGGTCTTTCATTACTTTTGGCTCTTGCATATTAGGCGTTTCATTAGAGATTTAACTCTAATAGGAGTTTCACTGTATTAAGAGGTCACGGTCTTAGAGGCTTCCATATATTTGTGGTTTCACTGTAATTAGGGGTTTCACTATATTGCAATTTAACTTCAATAGGATTTTCACTGTATTAGGAGGTTCACAGCAATAGCGAGTTCTTCACTGGAGTAGGATTTTGATTGTATCAGGAGTTAATTGCAATTGGGGGGTGGGGTACACTGTATTGATAATTCATTGTTATCAGGGTTTCATTATAATAGGGGTGTTACTGTTCTCTAGGTCCTCACTGTAATAGGGGTTTCAATATTTTTCGGATTTCAATGTGTTAGAAATTCACTGTAATAGGAGTTTCACTATAGCACAGGTTTTACTGTAATAGGGGTTTCACTGTATTTCAGATTTCACTGTAATAGAGTTTTCATTGTAATAGGAGTTATACTGTAATACAGATTTCACTGTAATAGAGTTTTCATTGTAATAGGAGTTATACTGTAATACAGATTTCACTGTAATGGGGTTTTACTATAGTTAGAATTTTACTATAATAGGTGTTTTACTATAATAGGGGTTTCACTGTATTACAGATTTCACTGTAATAGAGTTTTCATTGTAACAGGAGTTACACTGTAATACAGGTTTCACTGTAATAGGGGTTTTACTATAGTTAGAATTTTACTGTAAAAGCTGTTTTACTGTAATAGGGGTTTCACTGTGACAGGAGTTTTACAGTAATATGATTTTACTATAATAAGGGTTTCACTGTAATACAAGTTTCACTGTAAAATAAGTTTCACTGTAACAGGAGTTTCACTTAATGGGGTTCCACTGCATTAGGTGTTTCACTGTAATCAGTGTTTCACTGTAATTGGAGTTTTACTATAATGGGGCTTACTGTAATAGAAGTTTGAATGTAATAGGGCTTTACTGTAACAGGCGTTTCACTTTAATAGGGGTTTTACTGTCATAGGATTTCACTGCAATAGGATTTTTACTGTACTAGGGGTTTCACTGTAATAGGGGTTTCACTGCACTGGGAGCTTCACTGTAATAGGGTATTTACTGTAATAGGGGTTTCATTGTCATAGGATTTTTACTGTACTGGGGGTTTCACTGTAATAGGGGTTTCACTTCACTGGGAGCTACACTGTAATAGGGTATTTACTGTAATAGGGTATTTATCGTAATAGGGGTTTCACTGCATTGACCATCCCTAGTCGCAATTCTCAAGGGCGACTAGGGATGGGTAATAAATGCTGGCCCAGCCAGTGAAGCCCATGTCCCATGAATTAATAATAAAAAAAATGGGAGTTTAACTGTAATAGGAATTTCACTGTTATAATTGTTTAATTGTAATAGGAATTTCACTGTAATAAATGTTTGACTGTAATAGGGCTTTCACTGAGCGTTGGTATTCCAGGAGGTACACCACATTTAATTTCACTTGGCAGCTGATATCCTTGGCACACTGACTTCTTATCAAAGATTCACTCAGCATACTTGTTGCCTACTGCCAGTATGACAGCATCTAAAAGATCTCATGGCATTATTTCAAAGAAAAGCAGGGTGAGTTCTCCATCTGTGTTCTGGCCAATATTTGCCCCACCAAAAGATTGTCAGGTCATTATTGAAGTGCTGATTGTGGGGACTCGCTTGGAACCATATCTGCAAAGGTCTGGATACACTGAATGCAATGGCAGTGGGTCTCCTGTTTGCAATAGCTACGGTAGCTTGTTTGTAATAGCTGTGGTACCCTGTGGTATCAGAACTCCCTAACTGTATAATTGAAAGGCTCAACACTTCACCAATAGCTTATCAATAACCAATATGCCTCTGTCATCAGCGTTTACGCCATGACCCTTGACTCCGATGAAGATGTTAAGGAAAACTTCTATTCTGACATCGATGACGTCCTCAACAAGGGAGGCAAATCATGCAGTGGAATCTATTGAGGGATTTCCCTCCCATCCATAGCAGGGGAAATCCTGCCTACTGCTTCTGGCTGAGGATATCCCCCAAGAGATGTAGGTGGCTTTAGACCTTCCGAAGGAACCTCCGACATGGTCTTTGTTGCCGGGCAAATCCAAGAAAAGTATCAAGATCAATGCCGGGAATCTTCATTATACTCGTCGACCTGATCAAAGCACTTGACTCAGAAGATCATGAAGCTTCTGTGGATTGTGCTCCGAAGATCCAAGAAACTTCATCACAGTCCAGCATCTGCTTCACGGTGACATGACTGCAAATGTCTTGAGTGGGGGATCCGAAATAGTCACCTTCAAAATCCAAACCGGTGTCAAGCAAGGCTGTGTGTTAGTCCCCATACTATTTTGTTAAATCTTGCTGACAGTGGCTATTCACCTCACTGAAGATCAACTGCCTTCTGGTGTAAGTGTTAAATACAATCTAGGTGGGAAATTCTAACCTCAGTTGCCTCTGTGCCAAAACTAAACTCTACCATAGACGTACGTGATCTGCAGTTTGCGGATGACTGCAGTGTTGTCGCCCACTCTGCACCAGGTTTGCAAGTCACTCTCAATCTCTTCAATTCTGCATACAGGAAACTCTCAGCCTGTCCTTGAATGTTGACAAACAAAGCTCATGGGCCAAGCCACACCCGGTCAGCCAAAAATCCACCTCCTAGAT
This sequence comes from Isurus oxyrinchus, assembly GCA_026770705.1. NCBI lineage: Eukaryota > Metazoa > Chordata > Chondrichthyes > Lamniformes > Lamnidae > Isurus > Isurus oxyrinchus. Next base: position 92,561,300 of record JANJGN010000021.1, on the reverse strand, counting down.
ATTTTGAAGGAGAGACACTGGAATGAGGGGAGCACTTCCCACACTTTGGCAGTCACCTCTCTCAAAAGGTCACCATTGACGAGGAGATCCAATGCCGGATCAGCTGCACCAGCTCAGCCTTCTACAAACTAGGGCACTGAGTGTTTGGCAACAAAGATCTCCGCAAGCCGACAACAGTCCTAGTGTATGGAACAGTTGTCGTCACTGCACTCCTGTACTGCAATGAGGTCTGGAATGTGTATCAGCAAAACTTAAGAGCGCTAAAGGAATTCCATCAACCACGCCGTTACCGCACCTTCTGGATTCACTGGGAGGAATGTCGAACAAACACGAGTGTCCTTATGGAAGCCAACTCCACAAGCATTCAGGAAAAAAACTCCTGCAAAATCAACTTTGATGGACTGGAGACTGTGTCTGGATGGCCAAAAACCGTCTCCCTCACCAGGCCCTGGTGTCTTACTCTCAAATGACCAACGTTCCAGGAGAGGGCAAAGTAAACATTTCAAAGACACTCTGAAGCTTGCCACGAAGTGCAACAGCATTGACATTAATAACTGGGGGGAGTTTGCTGCCAATCATTCAAAATGGCGACAACTTGTCCATCAACCTGCCTCATGCCTTGAGTCACAATGTCTTAATGATGATGCAGGGCGAGGGAAGGGAATGGGGAAAAAAAGAAGCAAATCCTGCATCCAGGTCCCACTACCACATGGGATGTCCTGCCCCATGTGCCCAATGATTTCTGGCTTGAGAATCAGCCATGTTCAGTCACAAGAATACCCATGAGAGAAACCCGCAACCCTGAGTAGACATCATCCTCGAATCAAGGGAAAGCCAGCAACCACCACCGTTCGCTGTCTCCAACATCCTGTGTACCGTGTGTTCAACATCTGGAGTACCCTGTCTGCAACGGCCTTAATAATCTCCATGCAGTGGCCTGTGTACTCTGTCTACAACACTTGGGGTGCTCTGTCTATATTGACTGGGGTACCCTGTCTGCGTCAACTTGGCTAGCCTGTCTGCGTCGACTTGGCTAACCTGTCTGCGTCGACTTAGCTAGCCTGTCTGCGTCAACTTGGCTAGCCTGACTGCGTCGACTTGGCTAGCCTGTCTGCGTCGACTTGGCTAGCCTGTCTGCGTCGACTTGGCTAGCCTGTTTGCGTCGACTTGGCTAGCCTGTCTGCATCAACTTGGCTAGCCTGTCTGCATCGAACTTGGCTAACCTGTCTGCATCGACTTGGCTAGCCTGTCTGCGTCGACTTGGCTAGCCTGTCTGCGTCGACTTGGCTAGCCTGTCTGCATCAACTTGGCTAGCCTGTCTGTATCGAACTTGGCTAGCCTGTCTGCGTCGACTTGGCTAGCCTGTCTGCGTCGACTTGGCTAACCTGTCTGCGTCGACTTGGCTAGCCTGTCTGCGTCGACCTAGCTAGCCTGTCTGCGTCGACTTGGCTAACCTGTCTGCATCGACTTGGCTAGCCTGTCTGCATCGACTTGGCTAGCCTGTCTGCATCAACTTGGCTAGCCTGTCTCTATCGAACTTGGCTCGCCTGTCTGCATCGACTTGTTTAGCCTGTCTGCATCGACTTGGTTAACCTGTATGCATCGACTTGACTAACCTGTCTGTGTTGACTTGGCTAACCTGTCTGCGTTGACTTGGCTAACCTGTCTGTATTGGCTTGGCTAACCTGTCTGTATTGACTGGGGACCCCTGTCTGTATTGACTGGAGTATCCTGTTTGTGTCAACCGGGGTGACCTGTCTGTGTGGGCTCGGCTGACCTGTCTGTATTGACTGGGGTAACTTGCTTGCTTTATTCTTTTATGGGGTGTGGGCATTGCTAGCTAGGCCAGCATTTATTGCCTATCCCTAACTGCCCTTGTGAAGGTGGAAAAAATTTCTCCTCGTCTCTGTCCTTTAAGGGCAATCCCTAATTTTAAAACAGTGCCCCCTAGTTCCGGACTCACCCGCAAGAAGAAACATCCTTTCCACATCCACCTTGTCAAGACCATTCAGGATTTTATATTCTTCAGTCAAGTCACCCTTCACTCTTCTAAACTCCAGTGGAAACAAGCCCAGCCTGTCCAACCTTTCGTGATAAGACATCCTGCTCGTTCCAGTTATCAATTTAGTAAATATTCTCCAAACCGTCTCCAACACATTTACATCCTTGCTTAAATAAGGAGACCAGAACTGCACACAGTATTTGAGATGCAGTCTCACCAATGCCTTGTATAACTGAAGTATAACATCCTTATTTTTATACTCAATTCCCCTTGTAATAAAGGATAACATTCCATTAGCTTCATTACTTACCGTACCTACAAACTAACTTTTTGTGACTCATGCACGAGAACACCTAGATCCTTCTGCACCTCTGAATTCTGCAGTTTTTCTTCGTTTAAATAATATTCTGCTCTTTTATTTTTCCAGCCAAAGTGAACAACTTCACATTTTCCCTACATTATACTCCATCAGTCAGATGTTTGCCCACTCACTCAACTTATCTACACCTGTCTACAAACTCCTTATATCTTCTTCACAACATACTTTCCTACCTATCTTTGTGTCATCTGCAAATTTAGCTGCCATGCCTTTGCTCTCCTCATCTACGTCATTGATGTGAATTGTAAAAAGTTGAGGCCCCAGTACAGACCCCTGTGAGACTCCACTCATCACATCCCGCCAATCAGACAAAGACCCATTTATGTATTCTCCGTTTTCTGCCAGCCAGCCAATCCTCTATCCAGGCTTATATGTTACCTGTCCTGCTTTTTGTGGGCAGAACATACCTGGGCAATTTTCCACCTTGCCGGGTAGATGCCAGTGCTGTAGCTGTACTGGAACAGCTTGGCTAGGGGCATGGCAAGTTCTGGAGCACCAGTCTTCAGTACTGTTGATGGAATATTGTCAGGGCCCATAGCCTTTGCAGTATCCAGTGCCTTCATTTCTTAATATCACGTGGAGTGATTCGAATTGGCTGAAGACTGGCATCTGTGATACTGGGCAACTCAGGAGGAGGCTGAGCTGGATCATCCACCCGGTACTTCTGGCTGAGGGTAACCTGGGGTAAACTGTCCGTTTTAACTGGGCTGGCTTACCTGTACTAACTGTGGTAACCTGTCTGTATTGACTGGGCTAACCTGTCTTTATTGACTAGGCTGACTTAATCATATTGACTGGGATGACTTGTCCTTAATGGTTATGGGACAGTAATTGGTGTGGTTCGTAACTGTTGTGGTTTGTAATTGGCTCACTATGACCCCTGAAGTATAGCACATGTATCTTTTCTCTAATTGCAGTGTGAGTTTCCCTGAAATGGGTGCCCAGTTTGTGTCTCAGTAATCATCCCATTCAGCTCCTTGAGATACAGCTCCCTGGGCACTGCCACTGACAGCACATCCTGTTGTAATCAGCCAAAGAGCAGAGCCCATTGAACAACAAATGGATAAAGGCAGCATTGCCAGGAGTCATCTGCTCCAGTCTCATTAAAAAAAGGAGAGACAGAGACCATGTGTGTGTGAGAGAGAGAGGGAGAGAGAGAGAGATATAGAGAGAGAGAGATAGATAGATAAAGAGAGAGAGAGAGAGAGAGCACAGCAGCAATTCTCTGGCTCATAGTAACTAAGAAAAACTAGAGAAGCTAGGCTGCAATCTAGGTTACTGCAAACCTGTAGGCAATTCGCTTCAACATGACAGATTTCTGAGATTGAAGAGCTGGTGAAGGATTAAAAATATCAGCAAAAAAAAAAAAATATGGTGAGAGCTGACTCCAAGCACAGTATTAATGAGATGCACATGGAAAAGATTCACCGCTGACTTTCCCTCTCCTTGACAGTCCTGGAGAGACAGCGTGCTTCAGGCCCATCAGTTAGCACAAAAGGTGGTGGGATTTTAAGCCTAATTGAGTTAAGCCTATGCCAGCTTCCCAATGGCATTTCCCCCAACCTTTCGCATTGGTTCAATACTCGTTCAGCTGGACTTGGCAAGCTTATGCCAACTGCATCCATTTGGGGAATGGTCATCGCATTGTGTGATTGAAGAGATAGTGAGGGATTAAAAATACCCTCCTTGAGGGGGCTTCTTGATTTGGACATACATTCACAAGATTAAGCAGTTACTTGAGGGCAACTCGACCTTGGCAAAAATGAGATCGGTGTCCAGCACATCCAGATACATTTTACTGACTCCACCCCCAGCAGAAACTCCAGGCCGCAGGCAATGCTTAGGATAACATGAATCCAATGAGTTAAGTTGAGAAAGGAGCATTTATTTTACAACTTAACAATCGTTTGCTCATCTCACACTCAGAGGGCAGGTGCAGCACGGGGTTAGATACAGAGGGAGGAATTGTCCATGCCTGCTGGCGTCAGTCCTGCTTGGTGGAATGAGCGGGCAATATGGCGAGAAGGGCAAAAATCGGTTTCACGATCAGTGGTGAAACCAGTTTGCAATTGTCCACTCAGCCCGTCAATGGCGGGCCGCATTTCCACCAGGGGACATCAGCAACCTCACTGTAATACATCTGCATATCATTATAAGGCCAGCCCACCCCACCCCACCCCCACACCCCGGGCTGGATCATCTGCCCACGTTGGTGTCATTGCACATCGGTGTGTTTCCCAACATAGGCATACGTAAGACCTGCAGTTGAGGGGAACTCGGACGTGAGTGCACAGTGTCATTGCGCAGTGCTCACCTGGGTCGCCTGTTGGACTTCAAGGTTGAGGCTCGTTGGGGATGGGGGTGGGGGTGGGGGTGGGGGCTGCCCTGCGGTTGAAGGTAGTGCACAAGCATGTGCGGGGTAGCACAGAGGGAAGTGGCCATGCATTAGGGAAACCCTTTATAAAATGACCATTCCTCTGCAGCTGAGGCAGTTCAAACACATTGACATGCGTGGAGTCGGACCTCTAGCTTACCTGTCCATGCAAGCAGCGCAGAGGTATCAAAGTGCCACCAAGTGCTCCAGAGCTTTTCACCCCTTGGGCACAGACTGCAAAGTAATGAGCATTTTGGTGGGTTGTAGAACAGTTGGACACATTGTACAATCTCCTTGCTAAAGCTGGCTGTGGAGTAGTCACTGGTTGGAGGTGCTCACCATTCATCATCCCAGTTTGGACCAGTCTTCCCCCATGGTTCAAGCTAACAGTGCAGCCTTGCAGCACGGGTTAGGAGAATGCCTGTGCCTGATCTGAGAGCACCACATGCAGTCCAGTGGGCAAGGCTGCCGCCAATTGGTCAGGTGAAGTGGGGAGGAGGTGGGTGGGGTTTCGGGCAGCCATGAAGCGCACAGAACCCTGGCCATCCAAGTAGTGGCCAGCACTCTCCAGGGTGCTTAACCAAAAGAGGTTCTTAGCGTACCCAAGCTAACCCACACGTCTCTCTCTTTCATCCTGCAGAGGGAGTACATCAGGAGCATGGAGCCTGGTGAACTAACTGTACGCCTTGTGGCTTACAGAGACCGGAGAGGATGGAGAAGAGAGCAACAGAGGCACCTGGCTGTGGAGCAGCACCCTCAGGAAGATGGGGTGGCTGAGGTTCCTGCACATGCTGCTGAAGGACCACAGTGAGCCATTGTTGGTCGGCACCTAGGCAGACCCAGGGTCTATAGGTGCTACCTTTCATTCCTGCACATGACCGAGAACCAGTGTCGCCGAAGACTGTGCATGTTTAGGGAACTGGTCAATCACATCTGCCAGCTACTGCAGGATTTGGCGCCACAGGGACTGCCCATGGCTTTGAAAGTGACAGCAGCACTCAATTTGTACACCAGTGGCTCTTTTCAGGGCTCCACAGGCGACCCCTGTGGGATCTCACAAGCTTCCACCCACAAATACATCCATGAGGTCGCGGATGCCATCTTCGTGAGGACACACAACTTTGTGCATTTCCCCAGATCCAAGAGAGCCAGGATGCAAGAGCGTTTGGATTTGCCCAGGTCTTGGGCTTCTCACAGGTGCAGGGTGCGATCAACTGCACTCACATGACACTCAGGTCTCTATCGCAACAAGGGGTCAACTATGTTAACCATAAGGGCTTCCATTCGTTGAATGTGCAGCTGGTGTGCAACCACCACAATCGCTTCCAGGTGTGCGCATGGTTTCCAAGGAGTGTGCATGACTCCTACATCCTCAGTCGGTCACAGGTCCCCGACGTCTTTCAGGGTCCACCTGCTGATCTTCCTCCCTCTGGGTGCCCAAGGGCACCTGGCTGACTCCTTGAGGAGAAGCTGGAGTGAAGTCGGGATGCCCCAGACCCACTCGGGTTGACACTGTTGGAGGGCCAAATATGGTGTTGGTGATGGAGTTCAGCCCATGCAGCATCCACTTACCCTCTGACAGCGAGAAGCCTGGGCTTGTCTCCTGCCAGCCCCTCATCCCCAGCTCCACTGACTTACTGAAAACAGCAGGATAGGGATTCAACACAACAGAGAGTTGGCTGAAACAATTAAAGTTGGCTTCTCCACACGCCCATGAGCTTCACGTTAATTCGGGTGGGTGGATCCAACATTCCAGGAGACTGTGTATGTGAGAGTTGTTCCACCCTCTCTGACTGCGGTGTCACACCCCAAGGGAATAGCAGCACCCCCACCCCCTCATACCCATAGTGGCATTGTCACTGGACTGGTATTCTAGAAACCCAGGGTAATGCTCTGGGGACCCGGGTTCAAATCCCAGCACAATAGATGGTGGAATTTGAATTCAATAAAAATCTGGAATTAAAAGTCTAATGATGACCAAGAAACCACTGCCGATTGTGGTAAAAACCCATCTGTTTCACTCATGTCCTTTAGAGAAGGAAATCTGCTGTCCTTACCTGCTCTGGCCTACATGTGACTCCTGACCCACAGCAATGTGGTTGACTCTTAAATGCCCCCTGAACAAGGGCGATTAGGGATGGGCAATAAATGCTGACCCAGCCAGTGACAACCACATCCCACAAATGAAAAAAAACCCTGCAATTGCGTTAGGGGAGAGCGGCTGCTGAACACTGTCCCAGCCCGAAAGAGTACAGCAAGTGCTTGGCTGGTGAGTCATAGACCAGGGCAGATTGACAATTGGCGGAGGGGGTGGTGGGTGAGGGGGTGGGTAGCTGCGGTTGAAGAGACATGAAAGGAAATGAAGGAAAGCACAGACTGACTGACAGACAGTGAGACAGGTGACTAGAGGAGCAAATAAACAGTCATAGATCAATGGATAGATAAATAGAAAACTGGAGATCACAAATGTCTGTCAATCATCATTAGTCGAGTAAAAAGATCAAATGGATAAAGATACAGGTGGAGAACGAGGTAGATACATAGAGAGAGAAGTACAGAGATAAAGAGATATATAGATAGATAGGAATCCCTCCTTCAAAGGGGCTCTGACAAGTGTCAGTGTACTAAAACCTCACACCATATATTTTTAGAATTATATATATAAGTTCTAAAATTTTAAAAACTGGGCAATGACCTTTTAAAATGGCAGAATCTATGTCTGTCCGTGACCCTGAACAAAAAGGAGCTACCATGGCAGTATTGCAGAAACTTGCACCTTGTAATCTCTGAAGTGACACTAATGACCCCTGTGGGCTGCAGAGATCAAATTTAAAGAGAACTATACAAAGGCCATCTGCATTTCATAAGCCAAGTCTGGCCAACCGGAGCCTATCCATCTGCTAGGGCAAAGGGCCCCGCAATTTTCTTTTCAAATCTTAACGGTTGGAACATTTGACACCTTGGGAACTCAGACGGGGGATATACACCCTTTGTCAGAGACACTGTGAAGAGGTGGGAGTCATGTGGCATGGAATCCTCTAGCTTGTTTGACCAATAATATTGCCTTGCTACATTGAAAAAAAACCTCAGTCTGCCATGTTATCATCGACAAGCAGCAGCACAGAAAAGAGGCTTTGCCCACATTGAATACCTGGTCCCATCTACACTGTTTCTACAGGAACTTCTGTACCATTGCCTATAGGGCTGATCCATCCCTGCATGTCTATCTCCTCATGAGAAGTCAACTATACTGGAGAAGTCAATTTTACAGCATTAGGTTTCAGCCTGCGGGCCTCCGTGAAGGGAAACCTTATTGGACTGTGATTTTGGACAGTGGAATCATGTGAAACAATAATTCCTCTGTGGTCTTTGCCCTGTAAATCTCTTTTCTCTGTCCTCTTTTCACTGTATGAAATCAAAGGAGGCAAAGTTGCTACTCCCTCCCTCGTTTGAGTGTGTGCAAATAAATTAACCCTTTGAGTTCATCCTAGCTCGAGTTTACTGAGAGGTTATTAATAGAAAATTGGATCGCACCAAAACTGGGAGGTTGGGAAATACGCCACCGCTTATAAAGGGGAAGGGAAATCAAAAACACCTTTTTGTTTACGGGTGGGTAATGAGGGGAGAAGTCAGGGCTGTTTAAGTTAACCCTCTCCCCCTTCTGCCCATGACAGAAGACTCCCTCTTTAGAAGCAATAATGACAGAGAGGTTCCCTCTTTAGCAGAAGTATTGACTAAAAGACTCCCCCTTTAGAAGGGGAAACTGGCAGAGGGACCTGCTTTAGAACGGATGCTGATAGAAAGATTCCTTCTTTAGAAGGGGTATTGACGGAGAGACGCTCATTAGAAGAGGAACTGACAGAGAGACCTTCTTTAGAAGAGATACTGACAGAGAGAGACTCCCTCTTCAGAAGGGAACTGACACAGAGAGATTCCCTCTGTACTGATATTGTTCCCTGTTCAGATGTGCTATGCTTGATGGGCCCACATTTCACAGCCGCTCACTGTCCCTGTCTCACAAGCCAGTGCTCAGCATACATCCTTTGCACTCCCAATTCATCAACATGAATGTAATAATGAGGCAAATGAACCGGGTGCAGTGGGAGGAAGCAGCCTCCGAGTTTTCAGGCCCCAGAGCATCCAATGATTAGGATTCTGGATATTCAGATTTGCTGTTTAATTCAGAGCGCAGGAGGTTGCTGTAGTCATGTTTATTAAAATGTTGATTTGTGAGAAATCCTAACTTTCATCAGGAGGGATGAATCGGCAGGAAGTAAACCGTTCCACATGCCAGGACACTCCATCAGTCATCATCGAGCTGCATAGTAACACAAGCGGAGTCTGAGCTAATAATGGGCTCCATTAATTGGCTACCTGATCATCCTTGAAAATGTGCTCAGATTTTGTAACAGTTCACCGTACAGCATTTTACCATCCAGCAATAAACCTTAACCGGCTTTATAAACGCTAACTCAGTACAGCGAGACAGTGAGTAACACTTGCCCTGCTGAATTAACACAGATTCTGTACAGATGCACAGTGAATAATCCTTACCCTGGTGAATTAAATGGATTCTGTATAATTAGATAATGAGTAAACCTTACTCTGCTGAATTACCAGGGACTTTGTACAGTTATACAGTGAGTAATCCTTACCCTGCGGAATCAAGAGTGATCCTATACACAGTGAGTTATCCTAACCCTGCTGAATCAAGAGCGATCCTATGCACAGGGAGTAATCCTTACCCTGCTGAATCAAGAGGGATCCTATACAGAGGGAGTAATCCTTACCCTGTTGAATCAAGAGAGATCCTGTACACAGGGAGTAATCCTTACCCTGCTGAATCAAGAGGGATCCTATACACAGGGAGTACTCCTTACCCTGCTGAATCTAGAGCGATCCTGTACACAGTGAGTTATCCTTACCCTGCTGAATCAAGAGGGATCCTATACACAGGGAGTAATGCTTACCCTGCTGAATCAAGAGGGATCCGATATACAGGGAGTAATCCTTAACCTGCTGAATCAAGAGGGATCCTATACACAGGGAGTAATCCTTACCCTGCTGAATCAAGAGGGATCCTATATACAGGGAGTAATCCTTACCCTGCTGAATCAAGAGGGATCCTATAGACAGTGAGTAACCGTTACCCTGCTGAATCAAGAGTGATCCTGTACACAGGGAGTAATCCTTACCCTGCTGAATCAAGAGGGATCCTATACACAGTGAATAATCCTTACCCTGCTGAATCAAGAGGGATCCTATACAGAGTGGGTTATCCTTACCCTGCTGAAACAAGAGTGATCCTATACACAGTGAGTAATCCTTACCCTGCTGAATCAAGAGGGATCCTATACACAGTGAGTAATCCTTACCCTACTGAATCAAGAGGGATCCTATACACAGGGATTAATGCTTACCCTGCTGAATCAAGAGGGATCCTATACACAGGAAGTAATGCTTACCCTGCTGAATCAAGAGGGATCCTATATACAGGGAGTAATCCTTAACCTGCTGAATCAAGAGGGAGCCTATACACAGGGAGTAATGCTTACCCTGCTGAATCAAGAGGGATCCTATATACAGGGAGTAATCCTTACCCTGCTGAATCAAGAGGGATCCTATACACAGTGAGTAATCCTTACCCTACTGAATCAAGAGGGATCCTATACACAGGGAGTAATGCTTACCCTGCTGAATCAAGAGGGATCCTATATACAGGGAGTAATCCTTAACCTGCTGAATCAAGAGGGAGCCTATACACAGTGAGTAATCCTTACCCTGCTGAATCAAGAGGGATCCTATATACAGGGAGTAATCCTTACCCTGCAGAATCAAGAGGGATCCTATACACAGTGAGTAACCCTTACCCTGCTAATCAAGAGTGATCCTGTACACAGGGAGTAATCCTTACCCTGCTGAATCAAGAGGGATCCTATACACAGTGAGTAATCCTTACCCTGCTGAATCAAGAGGGATCCTATACACAGGGAGTAATGCTTACCCTGCTGAATCAAGAGGGATCCTATATACAGGGAGTAATCCTTAACCTGCTGAATCAAGAGGGATCCTATACACAGGGAGTAATCCTTACCCTGCTGAATCAAGAGGGATCCTATACACAGGGAGTAAACCTTACCCTGCTGAATCAAGAGGGATCCTATACACAGGGAGTAATCCTTACCCTGCAGAAACAAGAGGGATCCTATACACAGTGAGTAACCCTTACCCTGCTGAATCAAGAGTGATCCGATATACAGGGAGTAATCCTTAACCTGCTGAATCAAGAGGGATCCTATACACAGGGAGTAATCCTTACCCTGCTGAATCAAGAGGGATCCTATATACAGGGAGTAATCCTTACCCTGCTGAATCAAGAGGGATCCTATACACAGGGAGTAATCCTTACCCTGCTGAATCAAGAGTGATCCTATACACAGTGAGTAATCCTTACCCTGCTGAATCAAGAGTGATCCTATACAGAGTGGGTTATCCTTACCCTGCTGAATCAAGAGGGATCCTATACACAGTGAGTAATCCTTACCCTGCTGAATCAAGAGGGATCCTATACACAGGGAGTAATGCTTACCCTGCTGAATCAAGAGGGATCCTATATACAGGGAGTAATCCTTAACATGCTGAATCAAGAGGGATCCTATACACAGGGAGTAATCCTTACCCGGCTGAATCAAGAGTGATCCTATACACAGGGAGTAATCCTTACCCTGCTGAATCAAGAGTGATCCTATACACAGTGAGTAATCCTTACCCTGCTGAATCAAGAGTGATCCTATACACAGGGAGTAATCCTTACCCTGCTGAATCAAGAGTGATCCTATACACAGTGAGTAATCCTTACCCTGCTGAATCAAGAGTGATCCTATACACAGGAAGTAATGCTTACCCTGCTGAATCAAGAGGGATCCTATATACAGGGAGTAATCCTTAACCTGCTGAATCAAGAGGGAGCCTATACACAGGGAGTAATGCTTACACTGCTGAATCAAGAGGGATCCTATATACAGGGAGTAATCCTTACCCTGCTGAATCAAGAGGGATCCTATACACAGTGAGTAATCCTTACCCTACTGAATCAAGAAGGATCCTATACACAGGGAGTAATGCTTACCCTGCTGAATCAAGAGGGATCATATATACAGGGAGTAATCCTTAACCTGCTGAATCAAGAGGGAGCCTATACACAGTGAGTAATCCTTACCCTGCTGAATCAAGAGGGATCCTATATACAGGGAGTAATCCTTATCCTGCAGAATCAAGAGGGATCCTATACACAGTGAGTAACCCTTACCCTGCTAATCAAGAGTGATCCTGTACACAGGGAGTAATCCTTACCCTGCTGAATCAAGAGGGATCCTATACACAGTGAGTAATCCTTACCCTGCTGAATAAAGAGGGATCCTATACAGAGTGGGTTATCCTTACCCTGCTGAAACAAGAGGGATCCTATACACAGTGAGTAATCCTTACCCTGCTGAATCAAGAGGGATCCTATACACAGGGAGTAATGCTTACCCTGCTGAATCAAGAGGGATCCTATATACAGGGAGTAATCCTTACCCTGCTGAATCAAGAGGGATCCTATACACAGGGAGTAATCCTTACCCTGCTGAATCAAGAGTGATCCTATACACAGTGAGTAATCCTTACCCTGCTGAATCAAGAGTGATCCTATACACAGGGAGTAATCCTTACCCTGCTGAATCAAGAGTGATCCTATACACAGTGAGTAATCCTTACCCTGCTGAATCAAGAGTGATCCTATACACAGGGAGTAATCCTTACCCTGCTGAATCAAGAGTGATCCTATACACAGTGAGTAACCCTTACCCTGCTGAATCAAGAGTGATCCTGTACACAGGGAGTAATCCTTACCCTGCTGAATCAAGAGGGATCCTATACAGAGTGGGTTATCCTTACCCTGCTGAATCAAGAGGGATCCTATACACAGTGAGTAATCCTTACCCTGCTGAATCAAGAGGGATCCTATACACAGGGAGTAATGCTTACCCTGCTGAATCAAGAGGGATCCTATATACAGGGAGTAATCCTTAACATGCTGAATCAAGAGGGATCCTATACACAGGGAGTAATCCTTACCCGGCTGAATTCAGAGTGATCCTATACACAGGGAGTAATCCTTACCCTGCTGAATCAAGAGTGATCCTATACACAGTGAGTAATCCTTACCCTGCTGAATCAAGAGTGATCCTATACACAGGGAGTAATCCTTACCCTGCTGAATGAAGAGTGATCCTATACACAGTGAGTAATCCTTACCCTGCTGAATCAAGAGTGATCCTATACACAGGGAGTAATCCTTACCCTGCTGAATCAAGAGGGATCCTATACATAGTGAGTAACCCTTACCCTGCTGAATCAAGAGTGATCCTGTACACAGGGAGTAATCCTTACCCTGCTGAATCAAGAGGGATCCTATACAGAGTGGGTTATCCTTACCCTGCTGAATCAAGAGGGATCCTATACACAGTGAGTAATCCTTACCCTGCTGAATCAAGAGGGATCCTATACACAGGGAGTAATGCTTACCCTGCTGAATCAAGAGGGATCCTATATACAGGGAGTAATCCTTAACCTGCTGAATCAAGAGGGATCCTATACACAGGGAGTAATCCTTACCCTGCTGAATCAAGAGTGATCCTATACACAGTGAGTAATCCTTACCCTGCTGAATCAAGAGTGATCCTATACACAGTGAGTAATCCTTACCCTGCTGAATAAAGAGGGATCCTATACATAGTGAGTAATCCTTACCCTGCTGAATCAAGAGTGATCCTATACACAGCGAGTTATCCTTACCCTGCTGAATCAAGAGTGATGATATACACAGTGAGTAATCCTTACCCTGCTGAATCAAGAGGGATCCTATACACAGTGAGTAATCCTTACCCTGCTGAATCAAGAGGGATCCTATACACAGTGAGTAATCCTTACCTGCTGAATCAAGTGCGATCCTATACACAGGGAGTAATCCTTACCTGCTGAATCAAGAGGGATCCTACACACAGTGAGTTATCCTTACCCTGCTGAATCAAGAGTGATCCTATACACAGTGAGTTATCCTTACCTGCTGAATCAAGAGGGATCCTATACACAGGGAGTAATCCTTACTCTGCTGAATCAAGCGTGATCCTATATACAGGGAGTAATCATTACCCTGCTGAATCAAGAGTGATCCTATACACAGTGGGTAATCCTTACCCTGCTGAATCAAGAGTGATCCTATACACAGGGAGTAATCCTTACCCTGCTGAGTCAAGAGTGATCCTGTACACAAAGAGTAATCCTTACCCTGCTGAATCAAGAGGGATCCTATACACAGGGAGTAATGCTTACCCTGCTGAATCAAGAGGGATCCGATATACAGGGAGTAATCCTTAACCTGCTGAATCAAGAGGGATCCTATACACAGGGAGTAATCCTTACCCTGCTGAATCAAGAGGGATCCTATACAGAGTGGGTTATCCTTACCCTGCTGAAACAAGAGTGATCCTATACACAGTGAGTAATCCTTACCCTGCTGAATCAAGAGGGATCCTATACACAGTGAGTAATCCTTACCCTACTGAATCAAGAGGGATCCTATACACAGGGAGTAATGCTCACCCTGCTGAATCAAGAGGGATCCTATACACAGGAAGTAATGCTTACCCTGCTGAATCAAGAGGGATCCTATATACAGGGAGTAATCCTTAACCTGCTGAATCAAGAGGGAGCCTATACACAGGGAGTAATGCTTACCCTGCTGAATCAAGAGGGATCCTATATACAGGGAGTAATCCTTACCCTGCTGAATCAAGAGGGATCCTATACACAGGGAGTAATGCTTACCCTGCTGAATCAAGAGGGATCCTATATACAGGGAGTAATCCTTAACCTGCTGAATCAAGAGGGAGCCTATACACAGTGAGTAATCCTTACCCTGCTGAATCAAGAGGGATCCTATATACAGGGAGTAATCCTTACCCTGTAGAATCAAGAGGGATCCTATACACAGTGAGTAACCCTTACCCTGCTAATCAAGAGTGATCCTGTACACAGGGAGTAATCCTTACCCTGCTGAATCAAGAGGGATCCTATACACAGTGAGTAATCCTTACCCTGCTGAATAAAGAGGGATCCTACACAGAGTGGGTTATCCTTACCCTGCTGAAACAAGAGGGATCCTATACACAGTGAGTAATCCTTACCCTGCTGAATCAAGAGGGATCCTATACACAGGGAGTAATGCTTACCCTGCTGAATCAAGAGGGATCCTATATACAGGGAGTAATCCTTAACCTGCTGAATCAAGAGGGATCCTATACACAGGGAGTAATCCTTAGCCTGCTGAATCAAGAGGGATCCTATACACAGGGAGTAAACCTTACCCTGCTGAATCAAGAGGGATCCTATACACAGGGAGTAATCCTTACCCTGCAGAATCAAGAGGGATCCTATACACAGTGAGTAACCCTTACCCTGCTGAATCAAGAGTGATCCGATATACAGGGAGTAATCCTTAACCTGCTGAATCAAGAGGGATCCTATACACAGGGAGTAATCCTTACCCTGCTGAATCAAGAGGGATCCTATATACAGTGAGTAATCCTTACCCTGCTGAATCAAGAGGGATCCTATACACAGGGAGTAATCCTTACCCTGCTGAATCAAGAGTGATCCTATACACAGGGAGTAATCCTTACCCTGCTGAATCAAGAGTGATCCTATACACAGGGAGTAATCCTTACCCTGCTGAATCAAGAGTGATCCTATACACAGGGAGTAATCCTTACCCTGCTGAATCAAGAGTGATCCTATACACAGTGAGTAATCCTTACCCTGCTGAATCAAGAGTGATCCTATACACAGGGAGTAATCCTTACCCTGCTGAATCAAGAGGGATCCTATACATAGTGAGTAACCGTTACCCTGCTGAATCAAGAGTGATCCTGTACACAGGGAGTAATCATTACCCTGCTGAATCAAGAGTGATCCTATACACAGTGAGTAATCCTTACCCTGCTGAATCAAGAGTGATCCTATACACAGGGAGTAATCCTTACCCTGCTGAATCAAGAGGGATCCTATACATAGTGAGTAACCCTTACCCTGCTGAATCAAGAGTGATCCTGTACTCAGGGAGTAATCCTTACCCTGCTGAATCAAGAGGGATCCTATACAGAGTGGGTTATCCTTACCCTGCTGAATCAAGAGGGATCCTATATACAGGGAGTAATCCTTACCCTGCTGAATCAAGAGGGATCCTATACACAGGGAGTAATGCTTACCCTGCTGAATCAAGAGGGATCCTATATACAGGGAGTAATCCTTAACCTGCTGAATCAAGAGGGATCCTATACACAGGGAGTAATCCTTACCCTGCTGAATCAAGAGTGATCCTATACACAGTGAGTAATCCTTACCCTGCTGAATCAAGAGTGATCCTATACACAGTGAGTAATCCTTACCCTGCTGAATAAAGAGGGATCCTATACATAGTGAGTAATCCTTACCCTGCTGAATCAAGAGTGATCCTATACACAGCGAGTTATCCTTACCCTGCTGAATCAAGAGTGATGATATACACAGTGAGTAATCCTTACCCTGCTGAATCAAGAGGGATCCTATACACAGTGAGTAATCCTTACCCTGCTGAATCAAGAGGGATCCTATACACAGTGAGTAATCCTTACCTGCTGAATCAAGTGCGATCCTATACACAGGGAGTAATCCTTACCTGCTGAATCAAGAGGGATCCTACACACAGTGAGTTATCCTTACCCTGCTGAATCAAGAGTGATCCTATACACAGTGAGTTATCCTTACCTGCTGAATCAAGAGGGATCCTATACACAGGGAGTAATCCTTACTCTGCTGAATCAAGAGTGATCCTATATACAGGGAGTAATCATTACCCTGCTGAATCAAGAGTGATCCTATACACAGTGGGTAATCCTTACCCTGCTGAATCAAGAGTGATCCTATACACAGGGAGTAATCCTTACCCTGCTGAGTCAAGAGTGATCCTGTACACAAAGAGTAATCCTTACCCTGCTGAATCAAGAGGGATCCTATACACAGGGAGTAATGCTTACCCTGCTGAATCAAGAGGGATCCGATATACAGGGAGTAATGCTTAACCTGCTGAATCAAGAGGGATCCTATACACAGGGAGTAATCCTTACCCTGCTGAATCAAGAGGGATCCTATATACAGGGAGTAATCCTTACCCTGCTGAATCAAGAGGGATCCTATAGACAGTGAGTAACCCTTACCCTGCTGAATCAAGAGTGATCCTGTACATAGGGAGTAATCCTTACCCTGCTGAATCAAGAGGGATCCTATACACAGTGAATAATCCTTACCCTGCTGAATCAAGAGGGATCCTATACAGAGTGGGTTATCCTTACCCTGCTGAAACAAGAGTGATCCTATACACAGTGAGTAATCCTTACCCTACTGAATCAAGAGGGATCCTATACACAGTGAGTAATCCTTACCCTACTGAATCAAGAGGGATCCTATACACAGGGAGTAATGCTTACCCTGCTGAATCAAGAGGGATCCTATACACGGGAAGTAATGCTTACCCTGCTGAATCAAGAGGGATCCTATATACAGGGAGTAATCCTTAACCTGCTGAATCAAGAGGGAGCCTATACACAGGGAGTAATGCTTACCCTGCTGAATCAAGAGGGATCCTATATACAGGGAGTAATCCTTACCCTGCTGAATCAAGAGGGATCCTATACACAGTGAGTAATCCTTACCCTACTGAATCAAGAGGGATCCTATACACAGGGAGTAATGCTTACCCTGCTGAATCAAGAGGGATCCTATATACAGGGAGTAATCCTTAACCTGCTGAATCAAGAGGGAGCCTATACACAGTGAGTAATCCTTACCCTGCTGAATCAAGAGGGATCCTATATACAGGGAGTAATCCTTACCCTGCAGAATCAAGAGGGATCCTATACACAGTGAGTAACCCTTACCCTGCTAATCAAGAGTGATCCTGTACACAGGGAGTAATCCTTACCCTGCTGAATCAAGAGGGATCCTATACACAGTGAGTAATCCTTACCCTGCTGAATAAAGAGGGATCCTATACAGAGTGGGTTATCCTTACCCTGCTGAAACAAGAGGGATCCTATACACAGTGAGTAATCCTTACCCTGCTGAATCAAGAGGGATCCTATACACAGGGAGTAATGCTTACCCTGCTGAATCAAGAGGGATCCTATATACAGGGAGTAATCCTTAACCTGCTGAATCAAGAGGGATCCTATACACAGGGAGTAATCCTTACCCTGCTGAATCAAGAGGGATCCTATACACAGGGAGTAAACCTTACCCTGCTGAATCAAGAGGGATCCTATACACAGGGAGTAATCCTTACCCTGCAGAATCAAGAGGGATCCTATACACAGTGAGTAACCCTTACCCTGCTGAATCAAGAGTGATCCGATATACAGGGAGTAATCCTTAACCTGCTGAATCAAGAGGGATCCTATACACAGGGAGTAATCCTTACCCTGCTGAATCAAGAGGGATCCTATATACAGGGAGTAATCCTTACCCTGCTGAATCAAGAGGGATCCTATACACAGGGAGTAATCCTTACCCTGCTGAATCAAGAGTGATCCTATACACAGTGAGTAATCCTTACCCTGCTGAATCAAGAGTGATCCTGTACACAGGGAGTAATCCTTACCCTGCTGAATCAAGAGTGATCCTATACACAGTGAGTAATCCTTACCCTGCTGAATCAAGAGTGATCCTATACACAGGGAGTAATCCTTACCCTGCTGAATCAAGAGTGATCCTATACACAGTGAGTAATCCTTACCCTGCTGAATCAAGAGTGATCCTATACACAGGGAGTAATCCTTACCCTGCTGAATCAAGAGGGATCCTATACATAGTGAGTAACCCTTACCCTGCTGAATCAAGAGTGATCCTGTACACAGGGAGTAATCCTTACCCTGCTGAATCAAGAGGGATCCTATACAGAGTGGGTTATCCTTACCCTGCTGAATCAAGAGGGATCCTATACACAGTGAGTAATCCTTACCCTGCTGAATCAAGAGGGATCCTATACACAGGGAGTAATGCTTACCCTGCTGAATCAAGAGGGATCCTATATACAGGGAGTAATCCTTAACCTGCTGAATCAAGAGGGATCCTATACACAGGGAGTAATCCTTACCCTGCTGAATCAAGAGTGATCCTATACACAGTGAGTAATCCTTACCCTGCTGAATCAAGAGTGATCCTATACACAGTGAGTAATCCTTACCCTGCTGAATAAAGAGGGATCCTATACATAGTGAGTAATCCTTACCCTGCTGAATCAAGAGTGATCCTATACACAGCGAGTTATCCTTACCCTGCTTAATCAAGAGTGATGATATACACAGTGAGTAATCCTTACCCTGCTGAATCAAGAGGGATCCTATACACAGTGAGTAATCCTTACCCTGCTGAATCAAGAGGGATCCTATACACAGTGAGTAATCCTTACCTGCTGAATCAAGTGCGATCCTATACACAGGGAGTAATCGTTACCTGCTGAATCAAGAGTGATCCTATACACAGTGAGTTATCCTTACCTGCTGAATCAAGAGGGATCCTATACACAGGGAGTAATCCTTACTCTGCTGAATCAAGAGTGATCCTATATACAGGGAGTAATCATTACCCTGCTGAATCAAGAGTGATCCTATACACAGTGAGTTATCCTTACCTGCTGAATCAAGAGGGATCCTATACACAGGGAGTAATCCTTACTCTGCTGAATCAAGAGTGATCCTATATACAGGGAGTAATCATTACCCTGCTGAATCAAGAGTGATCCTATACACAGTGGGTAATCCTTACCCTGCTGAATCAAGAGTGATCCTATACACAGGGAGTAATCCTTACCCTGCTGAATCAAGAGGGATCCTATACACAGTGAGTAATCCTTACACTGTTGAATCAAGAGGGATCCTATACACAGGGAGTAATCCTTACCGTGCTGAGTCAAGAGTGATCCTATACACAGAGAGTAATCCTTACCCTGCTGAATCAAGAGGGATCCTATACACAGGGAATAATCCTTACCCTGCTGAATCAAGAGTGATCCTATACACAGGGAGTAATCCTTACCCTGCTGAATAAAGTGGGATCCTATACACAGGGAATAATCCTTACCCTGCTGAATCAAGAGTGATCCTATACACAAGGAGTAATCCTTACCCCGCTGAATCAAGAGTGATCCTATACCAGAGAGTAATCCTTACCCTGCTGAATCAAGAGTGATCCTATACACAGGGAGTAATCCTTACTCTGCTGAATCAAGAGGGATCCTATACACAGTGAGTAATCCTTACCCTGCTGAATCAAGAGGGATCCTATACACAGGGAGTAATCCTTACCCTGCTGAATCAAGTGGGGCACTGCATCATTACAATAAATAATCTTCACCTTGCTGAGTTAACAAGGGACTTGGCAGAGAACACAGTCAATATCCAGCGCCTGCCTCAGAGGATCATGTGGGAGAAAGAAACAGTGACGATAGGGAGTGAAGATTTTTAAAAGAGGAGATAGGGAGTTAAAGGGTCAAACGAGGGAGAAAGAGAATGGAGGGAGATAGAGAGAAAGAGAAACGATGAGGGAATAGAGAGGAAGGAAAGATGGAAAGTAAAGATGAAAGGATAGGAAGATTGTGAAAAATCTGAGAAAAAGGGAGAGTGTGAAAAGATAGATTGAGAGAGAAAGTGGAAAAGAGAGTGAAAGAGAGAGAGAGTTGGTGAAAGGGTGTAGAGGGGGAGAGTGAACGGATGGAGAGAGATGTTTGCTGCCCACTGTGCATGTGTATGAGAAGCTGAGGCCCAGCCTCGTGCATACACCACACACAGCGTCAGTCTGCTTCCACAGTCAGCTATTCCTGCCCCTCCTAACCCTGGCTCTCCCTCCCACGGAGCCCCCAGCTGTCGCTCCCACTCACACACAATGACATTGGACAGTGTGGTCCTGGAAAACAATCTCATGCGAAATTTTAATTCTTTAGTAAAATCCCTCCCACGCTCAATATTGTGAGGCAAAACACAAAACACATTAAAGCCGTGAGCTCACACGACTGCTGTGCGCACAGTGACAGATTAAGCCGAGAGGAACTGCTTTTTAACATATAAAAAAAACCTGTCCTTCGGCCTCCTCTCCTGGTAGCACCAAGCCTGAGGCCTAGCGTTCTGTATCATGACATATCAGCTTCCAGCCTGCTGGGCCCCAGTGAAGAGGGAAGAAAAGAAAGACAGATCGTAGGAAAGATGGAAAGAAACACTTATATGGCGCCTGACGTGACATTGCAAAATACTTCACAGCCAGTTAAATAATATTGAGGTGTTAGTCACTGTTGCAATGTAGGAAAGTTCGGAAGCCAATATGTGCACAGCAAGCTCACAAGATGTGATAATGACCAGATTACCTGTTTTAATAATGTTGGTGTGAGGGGAAATATTGGCCCAGGGCACTGGGGTGGATAAACACACTCCCTGTTTCGAAAAGGTGCCCATCAGACCTTTTACAGCCACTGGACAAGGCAAGGTCACTTTAACGCATGAACCAAAGGACAGCACAGCACTGGAAGTTTTAGCCTGGATTTTATGCTGGGGTGGGGCTTGAACCCATGACCTTAGAACCAGAGGCGAGAGTGCACCACAGCCTCTGGGTCTGCTGCAGACTGGGCCTGCAGGTGGTGGTGGTGGGGAGGGGGCAGGGGGAGGGGGTGGGTGGGGGGTTGGTGATGTGGTGGGAGTGTGGTGAGGCGGTGAGCACAAAAAAAAAATCAGCTTGACTTTCCAAATCTCTTCTCAGGCCGCAGAACCAGGGGACCCCCCCCCCCCCCCCCCCCCAAGTCGATCCAGTTCTGGTGCGGGCTCTTGTGGTAAGTCACTGGTGGTCCACGCTGCCTTAGGTCAGGAAAGGAAATGGAGTCAGGCTTCCTCTAATGCTTTACAGGCAGCAGCATGTTGATAGGAGGGTGAGAGAAGCCAGGAATGAGCCTCGGACGATAGCCCAGTCATACCTGTTCCATGAACCTGTGAACACGCACTGGCAGGTGCCTGAATATGTCAGCAGTCAGTCACTTGAGCACTGTGGCAAAATAACTGTAACAGTGCATTGGAAGTCTAATGTACCAGTGACATGCTTGCCAAAGCTTATGACATGTATGACTGTGATCTCACCCATATCACTTTGCAAAACCCAACTACAAGAGATAGAAAGGGGGAAGGAAGATATCAGTAAACACCTGGGCTGATGTGGCACTGCGCGATGCCAGCAGAGATTCCTAGCGTGGCTAACACAACGAACAGGATATCGCCAACCACGCAACAGCCAACTTAAAGTACAAACAGGGATTCTTAGCTCCAAGAATGGCACGGGTCAGCCAGTCAAAAAGTAGATCTCGATTAATCAAATTTGCACAACAAGGTGGAAGAAGCAACTAATTCTATTCAAGGCAAAAAGGGCGTCAGCATGAAGCACAACCAGACTGGGTACAGCACGGGGTTAGATACAGACCAGACAGTCCCCATCAAACACTCCCAGCACAGCTACAGCACGGGGTTAGATACAGACCAGACTGTCCCCATCAAACACTCCCAGGGCAGGTACAGCACGGGTTTAGATACAGAGTAAAGCTCCCTCTACACTGTCCCCATCAAACACTCCCAGGACAGGTACAGCACAGGGTTAGATACAGAGTAAAGCTCCCTCTACACTGTCCCATCAGACACTCCCAGGACAGGTACAGCACGGGGTTAGATAGAGTGAAGCTCCCTCTACACTGTCCCCATCAAATATTCCCAGGGCAGGTACAGCATGGGGTTAGATTCAGAGTAAAGCTCCCTCTACACCAACCCCATCAAACACTCCCAGGACTGGTACAGCACAGGGTCAGATACAGAGTAAAGCTCCCTCTACACCAACCTCATCAAATACTCCCAGGACTGGTACAGCACGGGGTTAGATACAGAGTAAAGATCCCTCTACACCGTCTCCATCAAACTCTCCCAGGGCAGGTACAGCACGGGGCTAGATACAGAGTGAAGCTCCCTCTACACCAACCCCATCAAACACTCCCAGGACAGATACGGTACGGGGTTAGATACATAGTAATGCTCCCTCTACGCCAACCCCATCAAACACTCCCAGGACAGGTACAGCACAGGGTTAGATACAGAGTAAAGCTCCCTCTACACTGTCCCCATCAAACACTCCCAGGACAGGTACAGCACAGGGTTAGATACAGAGTAAAGCTCCCTCTACACTGTCCCATCAGACACTCCCAGGACAGGTACAGCACGGGGTTAGATACAGAGTGAAGCTCCCTCTACACTGTCCCCATCAAATATTCCCAGGGCAGGTACAGCATGGGGTTAGATTCATAGTAAAGCTCCCTCTACACCAACCCCATCAAACACTCCCAGGACTGGTACAGCACAGGGTCAGATACAGAGTAAAGCTCCCTCTACACCAACCCCATCAAATACTCCCAGGACTGGTACAGCACGGGGTTAGATACAGAGTAAAGATCCCTCTACACCGTCTCCATCAAACACCCCCAGGGCAGGTACAGCACGGGGCTAGATACAGAGTGAAGCTCCCTCTACACCAACCCCATCAAACACTCCCAGGACAGATACGGTACGGGGTTAGATACATAGTAATGCTCCCTCTACGCCAACCCCATCAAACACTCCCAGGACAGGTACAACACGGGGTTAGATACAGATTAAAGCTCCCTTTACACTGCCCCCATCAAACATTCCCAGGACAGGTACAACACTGGGTTAGATACAGAGTAAAGCTCCTTCTACACTGTCCCCATCAAACACTCCCAGGACAGATACAGTACGGGGTTAGATACATAGTAATGCTCCCTCTACACCAACCCCATCAAACACTCCCAGGAGAGGTACAGCATGGGGTTAGATACAGAGTAAAGCTTCCTCTACACTGTCCCCATCAAACACTCCCAGGACAGGTACAGCACGGGGTTAGATACAAAGTAAAGCTCCCTCTACACTGTCTCCATCAAACACTCCCAGGGCAGGTACAGCACGGGGTTAGATACAGAATGAAGCTCTGTGCATGTACAGAGATTGTTGCTGTTTCACATGTGGGTCGGTGGGCATGAATGGTTTCATTTTGGTGTTGGTGGATTATATATATTTGTCCACATGCAAACATCTGGTGCATGCATACCCACACCTGGTGTGCACGTACCCATACCTGGTGCGCACATATCCACACCTGGTATGCACGTATCCACACCTTGTACGCATGTACCTACACCTGGTGTACATGTACCCACACTTGGTACGCACGTACCCACACCTGGTGTGCACGTACCCACACCTGGTACGCACGTACCTACACCTGGTGTGCACATACCCACACCTGGTACACACGTACCCACACCTGCTGCACACGCACCCACACCTGGTGCGCACGTACCCATACCTGGTGTGCATGTACCCCCGCACCTGGTACGCACGTACCCCCGCACCTGGTGTGCACATACCCACAGCTGGTGTGCACATACCCCTGCACCTGGTTGTACATACCCACACCTGGTATGCACATACCCACACCTGGTGTGCACGTACCCCCGCACCTGGTGTGCACATACCCACACCTGGTATGCACGTAGCCCTGCACCTGGTTGCACATAGCCACACCTGGTATGCACATACCCACACCTGGTGTGCACGTATCCCCGCACCTGGTGTGCACATACCCACACCTGGTATGCACATATCCACACCTGGTGTGCACGTACCCCCGCACCTGGTGTGCACGTACCCACACCTGGTGTGCACGTATCCCCACACCTGGTGTGCACATACCCACACCTGGTATGCACATACCCACACCTGGTACGCACATACCCCCGCACTTGGTGTGCACATACCCACACCTGGTACGCACGTACCCCCGCACCTGGTGTGCACATACCCCCATACCTGGTACGCACATACACCCATACCTGGTGCGCACATACCCCCATACCTGGTACGCACATACCCCCATACCTGGTGTGTACATTCCCTCACCTGGTGTGCAGGTACCCCCACACCTGGTGTGCACGTACCCACAACTGGAGCTCCGATGTCAGGTACTTTATATCTTCACACCTGGCTGCCACCACTTTGCTGGGAACAAGCCCTGCAAGTGAGCCGGCTGTGATGTATCTGCTAATAGTAGAAAGCACTCGGCCTACTAGCCAGCTGCCAAGACTGATTTTAATCATTCGGCAATTGCTTAATGACAGCACACTATCCCTCCAAGTGGATAATCTAGACCTGCTATCATGATAGAATCCAGTGCAGTATTAGATGGGGATAAAGGTGGGGGGTTTGGGGAGGGTGGTTTTGGGGGACAATGATGAATTATAATGCTGCGAAGCTGAGGTTGGTCTATCCCATTAGTGTATCATTCTGCTGCAAAGCCAACGATGGCCTATTCCATTAATGTAGTGAGGGTTCATTGATGTAAAATACTGAGGTCATTTGCATTTGTATCCTTGCAAGGGAGGTTTCTCCATAGAATGCATGTGACTGAATATTGTTTTTAACAAAAGTGTTGACATTGGTATTTTCTTTCTACACACACACACACACACACACACACACACACACACACACACACACACACACACACACACACACACACACACACACACACACACACACACACACACACACACACACACACACACACACACACACACACACACACATCTAACAGGCTGTACACATACTGACAGTCTGAAGTACAAGGACAATCCCAGATCTAACAGGCTGTCTTACAGACAGAGACAATTCCAGATCTAACAGGCTGTACACACTGTCAGCTTGAAATATAATGACAATCCCAGATCTAACAGGCTGTACACACACAGACAGTCTGAAGTACAATGACAATTCCAGATCAAACAGGCTGTACACACACTGTCGCACTGTCAGTAGGACACGCACTGACACCAAAGCCCTATCTTGTCCAGTCATTCGGTCACTTGGATTTCCAGAACATTCCAAAACCAAGTGATATTGGGGTTTTTTTTGAACCAAGGCAGTGGTTAATATCGCGCCCCACCTCCTCCCCTCCTTGGCAGGAATATAACTCAGAACTATTTGAAATAAGGACAGTGTTTCCCTAAGGATTCGAGTGGATGCCTGACAGCATCTTAGAAATGTGTGTGCAGGATCGTGGCCAGATATTGTTCAGTGATCTGTTACTGCTTCTCTGATTTGCCAATGGCATCATATTATTCTGCACAATGAATACATTTTAGCAAGAAATATATTTCCAGCCTGAATTCTAACACTCTCAGAGCTAACTGCGTGTTAATCAGCTCCATTTTGAAGAAATGGTTTTGTAAAATGGGAGGGTGTTGGTAGTGTCTGCATGAACTGGGGATTAACCCTTTCACCTCCAGCCCAAACAGAGTGCAAACAGAAGACAAATACCAGAGGGGCGGGGTGTGTGAGAGAGATGGGGAGACAGAGAGAGAGACAGACAGGCAGAGGAGTGACAGAGAGGTGGACAGGGGGAGGGAGAAAGAGAGAGGGAGTGAGATAGAAAGAGGAAGAGGCAGAGAAGGGAAAAGACAAAGAGGGAGAGAGTGAGAGAGAGAGAGAGACAGTGAGGGGAAAATGAGAGATAGGGGTAAAGAGGGATAGTGAGAGAGAGAGGCAGAGACAGGGTAGGCACAAAGAGATAAAGAAACAGAGAGGCAGATGTAGGGACAGAGAGAGAGTGACACAGAGAGCAGGAGAGACAGAGAGAGTGAGAGACAGAGCAGGACAGATAGAGAGGGGAAGAGATAGAAAGGAGGAGAGACAGAGATTTGGAGAGAGGCAGACAGAGGGAGAAGAGACAGAGAAACACAGAGAGGGGGGGAGACAGAGAGGGGGGAGGGACAGAGAGAGGGTGGAGACAGAGAGAGGGTGGAGACAGAGAGAAGGTGGAGACAGAGAGAAGGTGGAGACAGAGAGAGTGATGAGACAGAGAGGGGATGAGAGAGAGGGGAAGAGACAGAGAGGCAGTCAGAGGGGGAAGGGACAGTGAGAGAGTGACACAGAGTGGAGGAGAACCAAGGAAGAGTGACACTGAGAGTGGGGGTGACACAGAGAGGGAGAGACAGAGAGGAAGAGAGACAGAGGGACAGACAGAGGGGGAGGGGACAGAGATAGGGTCAGAGAAAGAGTGACAGAGAGAGGGAGAGACAGAGAGAGGGAGAGAGAGGGGGAGAGACAGAGAGGGCAGGGTCAGAGAGAGAAAGTGACACGGGGGGAGACAGAGAGGGGGAGAGACAGAGGGAGGGAGAGACAAAGAGACAGACAGTGGGGGAAGGGACAGAGAGACACAGAGGGGGAGGGACAGGGAGCGTAGAGAGATTGGAAGACAGAAAGTGGGAGAGAGGGAGAGAGGAAGAAATACATAAATAGAGAGAGAATTTAAAAAAAGGGAGACGAAGAGAGATAGGAGGAAGAGACAGAAAGAGATAGAAACAGAGACAGGCAGAGAATCAGAGAGAGGGAGAAAGATTGAGCAAAGAGAGAAACAGAGATAGGGTGAGAGAGAGAGAGAGAGGGAGAGAAAGAGAGATAGAGTTAGAGAGGTACAGACAGGAGAGAGAAAGGGAGTAACCAAAAGAGAATTGGCAAAAACATGAGAGGAAGCTACAGAAAGAAAATTGTGCAGGAGATTTATGGAGCAAAAGAGAGGAGAGGAGGGATGAGAGAGAGGGGGAGAGAAATGGAGAGGAGTGAGGTGAAAACATGAGAGAGAAATAGAGAGAATGAGGGAAGATGAAAAAGGCAGAGGGAGAAAATGAAGAAGGGAGATGGGGAATGGAGAAAGAGGAGTTTGAGGTGGTTTGGAGGGAGAAATGTAAAGTAGAAAATGAAAGAAAGGAAGAAAAACAGAAAAAGAGAGAATGAAGGAGAGACAGAAAATAGGAAAAGAGAAATTGAGTAGGACAGAAAAGAAAGGCTGATAAACAAAGGCAGAACTTCAGGGAAATGGGGAGAGATAGAGAGAGAGAAAATTAAGTCCAAAGGTCGGAACAGTAAGATAGCCCAATTCGCGAATGCATAGAATTAACATTTCACTCAATCTCATATGAATAAGGTTTCTGTTTACTTTAGATAAAAACCAGGACAAAGCAGTCCCGCTTGATTGGTACCACATCCACAAACACTCACTCCCTCCACCACCGACGCACAGTAGCAGCAGTGTGTGCCATTTACAAGATGCACTGCAGCAACTCACCAAGGCTCCTTTGACAGCACCTTCCAAATCCACAACCATTACCATCTAGAAGGACAAGGGCAGCAGCTAGATGGGAACATCACCACCTGGAAGTTCCCCTCCAAGACACTCACCATCCTGACTTGGGATTACATCACCGTTCCTTCACTGTCGCTGGGTCAAAATCCTAGAACACCCTCCCTAACAGCCCTGCGGGTGTACCTACACCACATGGACTGCAGCGCTTCAAGAAGGCAGCTCACCCACCACCTTCTCAAAGGATGGGCAATAAATACTGGCCCAGCCAGCGAAGCCCACATCCCGTGAATTAATTTAGAAAAATGACTAGCTTGTGGATTTGTACTGCAGTTTGAACTGATGAAATGGTTAAAGTTGCTTATTCCCAGGAGAGAATAGTGTTAAATTATCAGAACACGATTTAACTGTTTAAATTGTGCTGAAAGTACACAATATGCTAATCATACCCGCTGACTAACCCTGTCTGTACACTATGAAACAACACAGCCTTGAGATAGGAAATAGGACAATGGGGCTTGAAGAACATAAGATCCCAAGAAATAGGAGGAGCAGGCCATTCGGCCCCTCAAGCCTTCTCTGCCATTCAGTAAGATCTGATTGTGGCCTTAACATCACTTTCCTACCTGTCACCCATGACTCCTGACTCCCCTTTCGATCAAAACTCTGTCTAATTCAGCCTTGAGTATATTCGACAGCCCAGCCTCCACAACTGTCTGGGGAAGAGGATTCCAAACATTAATGATCCTCTGAGAGAAGAAATCCCTGCTCGTTTCCATCTTAAATGGAGGGTTCCTCATTTCTAAACTTTCTAGCTCCAGACTCCCCCACGAGGGGAAACATCCCCTCAGCATCAGACCCTGTCCAGCCCCCTCAGAATCCTAACTGTTTCAATAAGATCACCCCTCATTCTTCTAAACGCCAG
Organism: Isurus oxyrinchus; assembly: GCA_026770705.1. Lineage (NCBI taxonomy): Eukaryota > Metazoa > Chordata > Chondrichthyes > Lamniformes > Lamnidae > Isurus > Isurus oxyrinchus. The sequence continues at coordinate 92,532,256 of JANJGN010000021.1, read as the reverse complement.
TAAATACAGGCCCAACCTGCTCAACATATCCTCACAAAGAGAAGCCCAATCAGTCCACGAATTAGCCTCATTAACCGTCTCTGACCAGCTCCCAATGCAAGCATTTCAGGCTCAGTTTTTTAAACTTACAGGGTAACGTTGACCAGTTGGAGTTTTTTTTTGCCCCCCCCCCCTACTGGCAGTCCATTTGTTACCCATCCCTAATTGCCCTTGAGCTGAGTGGCTTACTAGGCCATTTCAGAGGGCAGGTAAGAGTCAGCTACATTGCTGTGGGTCTGGAGTCACACATAGGCCAGGCCAGCTAAGGGCTGCAGATTCCCCCAGCCAATGGGCAGGATTTTTCAACAATCAATGACATCATCACCATTACTGATGATAGCTTTATAATTCCAGGTTTGCCACAGTGGGACTTGAACCATGCCCTCAGTGGGTTAGCCTCTGGATTACTAGTCTAGTGCCATTACCACCATCTCCCCAGATGAGGGACTCACTCATTTCTGGGGGGTCTTATTAACTCTTGCCATGCCAAACTGAATCGTTACGGGCAGTGCGTGACTAGAGCCCTATAAATATTTATATAAATACTTTGAGCTTTCCTGCACGTTTTTCAGGGAAGATGAGAGTGGAAGAATTGATGACGGATACGCCTTTAGCCAAAGGAGAAATGGGGCAATATTGTTTATTTTTCTGCGGGGCCATTGCCGAGAGAGATTGAGCTGTGAAGTCTTGATGGAACAGCACCAGCAGCCTCATTGCAAACCATATTTAGTAAGAGATTCAAATTCCCCTACAGAGCCATTCTGAGAGAAAGAGTTTAAAGGGATGGGGGAGGTGGGTCTCCAGATTTGGAATTCATTTGCGTGGTTCAGGAGGAATTCCCACCTCTGCATCTGGTGGGAGTTAAATTCAGTTCCATGAAACTACCATCGATTCTTGTTAAAACTCCCATCTGGTTGACTAATGCCCTTTACAGAAGGAGATTTGCCATCCTTACCTGGTCTGGCCTACATGTGACTCCTGGCCCTCTCTCTCTGTGTCACACTCTCTCCCCCTCACAATTGTGGTTGACTGTTAACTGCCCTCTGAAATAGCCCAGGCAAGCCTCTCAGCTCAAGGGCAATTAGGGACGGGCAACAAATGCTGGCTTTGCCAGCCACACCCCACATCCCATGAAAGAAAACAATTAACCTTGGGTTTGCTACTCACAGGGAGGGATTGACGCATATAAGGGGAAGCAAGATAAATATATGAGGGAGAATGGAAGCTTATGGTTGCAGCGATAGGGTGAGCTGAAGTAGTAGTGGCTTGTGTGAAGGGCAAATAGTCACCTTCTATCGCTGCTCAGTCCATGTGATAAGTCACCATTTTCAAGTCAGTCTCCAGGTGCCACCTGGTGGAGAGTCCATGCTGTGCATTTTTGCTCTATCCTGATCCCAAGACAGGAGACTCTGCAGAAAACTGAACCTGCACCCAATCCGTGATTTTTCTGCCACAGGCAAGTAAAAGATCCCATGGCAGTATTTTAGGGAAGAGCTGGGGAGAGTGGTTGTCTTGGCGGGGGGTGGGGGGGGGGGGGGTGCGGTGTGTGTGTGTGTGTGTGTGTGTGTGTGTGTGTGGGGAGGGGGTGCGGGGGAGGGGGAAAGCATCACTTATAAAGGAAAGAGCAGATAATCTGGGCAATATCAGGTTGCTGATTTTGGGATCTTGCTATGCAAGGAAATAAGATCAGCTGCCACATTCATCTGAGAGCGCACTTCGGCGGGGTGGGGGGTTGGATTGGCTGTGCAGCGCTTTGGGGATGAGCTGCCGTGGTGACAGGCTCTATAGAAAGGCAGTCCGTCCCTTCTCTCATCGGGGTTTGAAATACCGAAGCTCAGAATCGTCCGCCCATCGCTCCCGAGCTTGCCTGGCATCACCCACCCACCTCCCCCCACACCCCCACCCTCTCCCAGCTTAAGCAGTGCCGCAGTGTCAGGGGAGGGTTCTCCCCCCATGTAAAAAACTATTGCAGGTTAGCGGGGAGAGGCAATGAACATCTGGGAGCCCAGGATCGGTCAGCGAAGACATTGCAGGATGGGAAAAGCCGGATTTACCTTTCCATGATGCTCCGGAGGAGGGTGTATTCCTCTGGAGGACCTGAGTGACTCAGCATTGCCGGTTTATGCAGAGAAGCAGGTCTAATGCCCTCAATGTTATTTTACCTTTGATGCTTCTCCCCGAGCACACCCCCAACCCTCCCTACACCAACTCCCTGCAGCCCCTCCACCCCATCACCAAACCCCCATCTAGTCATCATTGAGGACAGTGCCTTCAATTGTCTGTGTCCTGAAATCAGGAATTCTCTCCCTAAATCTCTCCACTTCCCCCTTTTCCATTCAGATGCTCCTCAAGATTTACCTCATTGACCAAGCTTTTGGTGACACCGTTAATATGTCCTTACGTGGCTCAGAGTCAGTTTGGATTTGATAATGCTCCTGTGAATCGCCATGAGGTGTTAGTGCTACATTAAGGGGGCTACCTAAATGCAGGCTGTTGTTGTTACCACATTCGATTTTGTGTGTGTGTGAGACAGATTGTGTGTGTGTGAGAGATTGTGATGTGTGCGAGAGATTGTGTGTGTGTGTATGTGTGTGTGAGAGAGAGAGAGATTTTGTGTATGTGAGAGAGTGTGTGAGAGAGAGAGACTGTATGAGAGAGTGTGTGTGTCAGAGAGAGTGTGTGTCAGAGAGAGTGTGTGTCAGAGAGAGAGAATGTGTCAGAGAGAGAGAGAATGTGTCAGAGAGTGTGTGTCAGAGAGAGTGTGTGTCAGAGAGAGAGTGTGTGTGTCAGACAGAGAGAATGTTTTGCCACATTCGATTTAATGCCCCTGAATGTCACTGCTGTCCTGTCAGATGTTTGGGGAAAGTGTGTTTGTACGTGTGTATGGGGGAGAGAGAGATTGCATGTCTGAGAGAGAGATTGTGTGTGTGTGTGTACGTGTGTGTGTACGTGAGAGAGATTGTGTGTGTGAGTGTGAGTGTGTGCGTATGTGCATGAGAGATTCTGTGTTAGTGATTGAGAGAGATTGTGTGTCAATGAGAGAGAGAGATTTGTGAGAGTGAGAGAGATGTGTATGTGTGTTTGTGTGAGGGGGAGAGAGAGAGAGTGTGGGTAGGTGGGTGGGTGAGTGTGTGAGTGAGAGAGAGAGAGATTGTGTATGTGAGAGAGAGATTGTGCATGTGTCAGAGAGTGGGTGTGAAAGAGAGAGAGGGAGAGGGTGTGTGAGATACAGAGTGAGTGTGAGAGGGAGAGATTATGTGTGTGTGAGAGAGAGAGACAGAGAGTGTGTGTGAAAGAGTGAGAGTGTGTGTGCGAGTGAGAGTGTGCGAGTGAGAGTGTGCGAGTGAGTGTGCGAGTGAGTGTGCTAGTGAGTGTGCGAGTGAGAGAGACAGTGTATGTGTGTGAGAGAGAGACAGTGTGTGTGTGCATGTGAGGGAGAGAGAAAGGGGGAGAGAGACAGAGTGAGAGAGGTAGGGGTAGAAAGGGAGTGAGTGAGTAAGTGTGTGTGCATTTGTGTGTGAGAGTGGGGGAGAGAGAGTGTGTGAGTGAGTGAATGGGTGTGTGTGTGAGTGAGAGCGAGAGAGACCGATTGTGTGTGTGGCAGAGAGAGATTGTGTGTGTGTGAGACAGAGAGAGATTGTGTGTGTGTGAGAGAAATTGTGTGTGTGTGTGTGCGCATGCATGCATGTGTGTGTGAATGAGAGAGAGAGATCATGTGTGTGT
>JANJGN010000021.1:92458494-92520994 GCA_026770705.1 Isurus oxyrinchus | reverse complement strand
AGAGATTGTGTGTGTGTGAGAGAGAGAGATTCTGTATGTGTGAGAGAGAGTGTGGGCGTTTGTGAGAGAGTGTTTATCTGTGTTTGAGTGTGTATGTGACAGTATGTGTGTGAATGTGTAAGAGTGTAAATGTGAGTGTGAGTGTGGGAGATTGTGTGTGTGTGAGTGAGAGATTGTGTGTGTCTGAGACAGGCAGAGATTGCACGTGTGTGTGCATGTGTGTGAGAGTGTGTTTGTGAGAGATGACTATGTGTGTGTTTGTGAGTGTGTGTGTATATGAGTGTGTGTATGTGACATTGTGTGTATGTGTGTATATTTGAGTGTAAATGTATGTGAGAGAGAGATTGTGTGTGAGAGATTGTGAGTGTGTGAGAGAGAGATTGTGTTGTGTAAGAGATTGTGCGTGTGTGACAGATTGTGCATATGTGAGAGAGAGATTGTGTGTGTCTTAACAGACAGAGATTGCGTGTGTATGTGTGTGTGTGTGTGTGTGTGAGTGTGAGTGTTTGTGAGAGATGAGTATGTGTGTGTGTTTGAGTGTGCAAGTGTGAGGTTGTGTGTACACATGAGTGAGAGAGAAAGTATATGTGTGAGTGAGAGAGGGAAAGAGAGAAAGAGAGAGGTTGTGTGTTTGTGAGAGGTTGTGTGTGTGAGAGAGAGAGTGTGGGAATTTGTGAGAGAGTATTTATGCTTGTGTGTGTCTGAGACAGACAGAGATTGCACGTTCTTGTGCATGTGTGTGTGTATTTGTGAGAGATGAGTATGTGTGTGTTTGTGAGTGAGTGTGTGTGTATATGAGTGTGTGTATGTGACATTATGTGTGTGAGTGTGTATATTTGAGTGTAAACATATGTGACAGAGAGATTGTGTGTGAGAGAAAGATTGTGAGTGCATGTGAGAGAGAGATTGTGTGAGAGAGAGATTGGGTGTGTGACAGATTGTGCATGTATGAGAGAGATTGTGTGCATCTTAACAGACAGAGATTGCATGGGTGTGTGTATGTGTGTGATAGAGTGTGAGTGCTTGTGTTTGAGTGTGCATGTGTGAGGTTATGTGCACGTGCGAGGGAGAGAGAGAGAGTGTGTCTGTGTGTGACAGAGAGAGGGAAAGAGAAATTGAGATGTTGTGTGTGTGAGAGAGGTTGTGTGTGTGAGAGAGAGTGTGGGCAGTTGTAAGAGAGTGTTTATTTATACTTGTGTGTGTATGTGATAGTATGCCAGTGAATGTGTATAAATGTGAGTGTCCGTGGAAGATTGTGTGTACATGGGAGATTGTATGTGTGTGAGAGAGAGATTGCATGTGCGAAAGAAAGATTGTGTGTGTGCATGAGAGAGCAATTGTGTATGTGTGAAGGAGAGATTGTATGTGCGAGAGAGAGATTGTGTTTGCGAGAAAGAGATTGTGCGTCTGTGAGAAGGAGATTGCGTGTCTGTGAGAGAAAGAGGTTGCATGTATGTGAGAGAGAGAGATTGCGTGTGTGAGAGAGAGAGATCGCATTTGTGTGAGAGAGAAAGATTGTGTGTGTCTGTGACAGAGATTGCACGTGTGTGTGTGCATGTGTGTGAGAGAGTGTGAGTGTTTGTCAGATATGAGTCTGTGTGTATGAGATGAGTCTGTGTGTATCTATGAGCGTGTGTATGTGACAGTATGTGTGTATGTGTGTATGTGAGTGAGATATTCTGTGTATGCAAGACAGATTGTGTGTGCATGAGAGACGGACTGTGTGTGTGCGAGAGAGAGATTGTGTGTATGTGGGAGAGAGAGAGAGTGTACGTGTGCGAGAGAGAGTTTGCGTGTGAAAGAGAGAGGGAGTGTGTGACAGAGAGAAAGAGAGAGAGATTGTGCATGTGTGAGAGATTGTGGATGTGTGTGAGAGAGAAATTGTGTGTGAGTGTGAGTGAGTGTAAGAATGTGGGAGTGTGTGAGGGAGAGATAGTGTGAGAGAGAGAAATTGAGTGTGTGCATGACAGAGATTGTGTGTGTGAAGGAGAATTTGTGTGTGTGAGAGAGAGATTGTGTGTGCAAGAGAGAGAAACAGAGATTGTGTGTACAAGAGAGAGAGATACCATGTGAGAGAGATAATGTGTGTGAGGGAGAGATTGTGCGTGTGTGTGAGAGAGATTGTGTGTGCCTGTGACAGACAGAGATTGCATGTGTGTGGGTGCGTGTGTGGTTGTGTGAGAGAGAGATTGTGTGTGTGTGTGTGTGGTTGTGTGAGAGAGAGAGATCGTTTGTGTGTTTGTGTGCGTGTGTGTATGAATGTGTGTGTGCATGAACGTGTGTGTGAGAGAGAGAGAATGTGTGAGTTTGTGTGAGAAAGAGATTGTGTGTGTGTGCATGTGTGTATGAATGTGTGTGCGCATGAACATGTGTGTGTGAGAGAGAGAAAGAATGTGTGAGTTTGTGTGAGAGAGAGATTGTGTGTGTGTGAGAGTGTGGGCATTTGTGCGAGAGCATTTATTTGTGTGTGTGTGTATGGTACAGTATGTGTGTGAATATGTGTGAGTGTAAGTGTGAGTGTGGGAGAGTGTGAATGTATGGGAGATTGTGTGTGAGAGAGTTTGTGTGTGCGGTACAGAAAGTTTGTGTGTGTGAGAGAGAGAGATTTATGTGTGTGAGGGAGAGATTGTGTGTATGAGGGAGAGATTGTGTGTGTGTCAGAGAGGGAGGCTGTGCGTGTCTGTGACAGACAGACATTTCTTGTCTGTGTGCATGTGTGTGAGAGAGTGTATTTATGAGATGAGTATGTGTGTCTGTGTTTGTGAGTGAGTTTGTTCTCATTGTATGTGACAGCGTGTGTATGCATGTGAGTGTAGATGTGAGTGTGAGAGAGAGATTATGTGTATGAGAGAGAGATTGTTCATGTGTGAGAGATTATGCATGTGAGAGAGAGAGTTTGTGTTGTGTGAAAGAGCGATTGTGCGTGTGTGACAGATTGTGCATGTGTGAGAGAGATTGTGTGCATCTTAACAGACAGAGATTGCATGTGTGTTTGTGTATGTGTGAGAGAGAGTGTGAGTGTTTGTGAGAGATGAGTATGTGTGTGTGTTTGAGTGTGTGTTTGTGAGGGTGTGTGTGCGTGAGAGAGGTTGTGTGTGTATGAGAGTATGGGTGTTTGAGAGAGAGTGTTTATTTATGCTTATGTATGTATGTGACAGTCTGCCAGTAAATGTGTGTAAATGTGAGTGTGCGTGGGAGATTGTATGTGTGAGAGAGATTGCATGTGTGAAAGAGAGAGGTTGAGTGTGTGCATGAGAGAGCGATTGTGTGTGTGTGAGGGAGAGATTATGTGTGTGAGGGAGAGATTGTGTATACGAGAGAGAGATTGTGTGTACGAGAGAGAGAGATTGTGTGTGTGCGAGAGGGAGATTGTATGTGTATGTGAGAGAGAGATTGTGTGTCTGCGACAGACAGAGATTGCAGGTGTGAGTGCGCATGTGTGTGAGAGAGTGTGAGTGTTTGTGAGAGATTAATCTGTGTGGGTTTGTGTGTGTGTGTATGTGAGTGCAGATGTGAACGAGATATTCTATGTATGCAAGATAGATTGTGTGTGTATGTGAGAGAGAGAGTGTACGTGTGCGAGAGAGAGTTTGCATGTGAAAGAGAGAGGGAGTGCATGACAGAGAGAGAGATTGTGCACGTGTGAGAGATTGTGCATGTGTGTGAGAGAGAGAAATTGTGTGTGTGTGAGTGTAAGAATATGTGAGTGTGAGTGAGTGCGTCTGTGAGTGTGTGAGTGTAAGAGTGTGTGAGTGAGAGAGTAATTGAGAGTGTGTCTGTGTGAGTGAGAGAGAGATTGTGTGTGTGAGAGAGAGATTGTGTGTGCACGAGGGAGAGATTGTGCGTCTATGAGAGAGAGATTGTGTGTCTGTGAGAGAGAGGTTGCGTGTGTGTGAGAGAGATCAATTGTGTGTGTGAGGGAGAGATTGTGTGTGTGAGAGAGAGATTGTGTGTACAAGAGAGAGAGATTGTGTGTATTAGAGAGAGACATAGTATGTGAGAGAGATAGTGTGTGCACGAGGGAGGGATTGTGCGTGTGTATGAGAGAGAGAGATTGTGTGCACGAGAGAGTGATTGTTTGTGTGTGAGGGAGAGATTGTGTGTGTGAGGGAGAGATTGTGCATGCATGAGAGATTGTGTGTGTATGAGTGACAGAGAGATTGTGCGTGTGTGTCAGAGAGGGAGTCAGAGTGCGTGTCTGTGACAGACAGACATTGCATGTCTGTGTGCATGTGTGTGAGAGAGTGTGTTTATGAGATGAGTATGTGTGCCTGTGTTTGTGAGGGAGTTTGTGTGCGTGTGTATGTGACAGTGTGTGTGTGCATGTGAGTGTAGATGTGAGTGTGAGGAAGAGAGATTGTGTGCGTGAGAGAGAGATTGTCCATGTGTGGGAGATTATGCATGTGAAAGAGAGAGATTGTGTTGTGTGAGAGAGAGTTTGTGCGTGTGTGACAGATTGTGCATGTGTGAGAGAGATTGTGTGTGTGAGAGAGGTTGTGTGTGCACGAGAGAGAGTGTGTGTGTGTGTGAGAGAGGTTGTGTGTGTGAGAGAGAGCATGGGCGTTTGAGAGAATGTTTTTATTATGCTTGTGAGTGTATGGGACAGTATGTGTGTGAATATGTGTGAGTGTAAATGTGAGTGTGGGAGAGTGTGAGTGTGTGGGAGATTGTGTGTGTGTGAGAGAGCTTGTGCGTGCAGTAGAGAGAGTTTGTGTGTGTGAGAGAGAGGATTTATCTGTGTGAGAGAGATTGTGTGTGGGAGGGAGAGAATGTGTGTGTGCAAGGGAGAGATTGTGTGTGTGGTGGAGAGATTGTGCATGTATGAGTGACAGAGAGATTGTGTGTTTCAGAGAGAGAGAGAGAGAGAGAGAGATTGTGCAAGTGCGAGGGAGAGATTGTGCGTATGTGTCAGAGACGGAGACTGTGTCTGTGACAAGCAGAGATTGCATGTGTGTGTGTATGAGAGAGAGTGTTTATGAGATGAGCATATGTGTGTGTATGTAAGTGTGTGTGTGCATGTGAGTGTAGATGTGAGTGTGTGTGAGTGAAAGATTGAGTGTGTGTGTGTGTGAGAGATTGTGTGTGTGCGTGCGCATGTGTGTGTGTGCACGCACGAGTGTGTGCGTGTATGCATGTGTGAGAGGTTGTGTGTGTGAGAGCAATTGTGTGTGTGTGAGTAGTTGTGTGTGTGTGAACGAGAGAGAGATTACGTGTGAGAGAGAGAAATTTTGTGCATGTGTGTGAGAGAGAAATTGAGTGTGTGTGTGAGTGTATGAGTGAGTGTGTGTGTGTGTGAGTGAGTGTGTGTGTGAGAGAGAGATTGTGTGCATGTGGGAGAGAGATTGTGTGCATGTGGGACAGGGGTTGTGTGCATGTGGGAGAGATTGTGTGCGTGTGGGAGAGAGGTTGTGTGCGTGTGGGAGAGAGATTGTGTGCATGTGGGAGAGAGATTGTGTGCGTGTGGGAGAGAGGTTGTGTGCGTGTGTGACAGAGATTGTGTGCATGTGGGACAGAGGTTGTGTGCGTGTGGGAGAGAGATTGTTTGTGTGAGAGAGTTTGTTTTAATGTATGTGAGTGCAGATGTAAGTGTGTGCGAGAGAGAGATTGAGTGTATGTGAGTGTACCTGTGTGTGTATGAATGTGTGTGCATGAATGTGTTTGTATGACAGCATGTGTGTGTGTGAAAGCGAGAGAGAGATTGTGTGAGTTTGTGTGAGAGAGAGATTGTGTGTGTCTGTGACAGACCGAGATTGCATGTGTGTGTATGTGTGTGTTTGAGAGATGAGTATGTGTATGTGAGTGCAGATGTGAGTGTGCATGAGAGGGATTTAGTGCTTGAGTGTATGTGTGTATAAGAATATGTACGTGTATGAATATGAATGTGGGAGATTGTGTGTGAGAGAGATTGTGTGTGTGAAAGAGATTGTGTGTGTGCAAGAGAGATTGTGTGTATGAGAGAGATGTGTGTGTGCAAGAGAGATTGTGTGTGTGCAAGACAGTGATTATGTGTGTATGTGAGAGATAGAGTGTGAGTGTGTGAGAGAGAGATTGAGTGTGTCTGTGAGAGACAGAGGCCGCATGTGTGTGTGTGCATGAGTGTGAGAGAGAGTGTTTGTGAGAAATGAGTATGTGTGCGTGTGTTTGTGAGTGAGTGTGTGTCTGTGTGTGTATGGGTGTGTGTCTGTGATGGTATGTGTGTGTATGTGAGTGTACATGTAATATGTGAGAGATTGTGTGTATGTAAAAGAGATTGTGTGTATGCGAAGGAGAGAGCGTGTGTGTGTAAGAGAGTGTGTGTGCATGAAAGAGAGAGATTGTGCATGTGTGTGAGAGAGAGATTGAGTGTATGAGTGAGTGTGTGTGTGAGTGTATGAGTGAGTGTGTGTGTGTGCGTGTGTGTGTGAGAGAGAGTGGTATGTGTGTGAGAGAGATTGTGTGCATGTGAGAGAGAGATTGTGTGCATGTGAGAGAGAGATTGTGTGCGTGTGGGAGAGAGGTTGTATGAATGTGGGAGAGAGATTGTCTGCGTGTGGGAGAGATGTTGTGTGCGTGTGGGAGAGAGATTGTGTGTGTGTGGGAGAGAGGTTGTGTGCATGTGGGAGAGAGATTGTGTGTGTGTGGGAGAGAGGTTGTGTGCATGTGGGAGAGAGATTGTGTGCGTGTGGGAGAGAGATTGTGTGCGTGTGGGAGAGAGGTTGTATGCATGTGGGAGAGAGATTGTCTGCGTGTGGGAGAGATGTTGCGTGCGTGTGGGAGAGAGATTGTGTGTGTGTGGGAGAGAGGTTGTGTGCATGTGGGAGAGAGATTGTGTGTGTGTGGAGAGAGGTTGTGTGCATGTGGGAGAGAGATTGTGTGCGTGTGGGAGAGAGATTGTGTGCGTGTGGGAGAGAGATTGTGTGCGTGTGGGAGAGATTGTTTGTGTGAGAGAGTTTGTTTGTGTGTGTGTGAGTGTAGATGTGAATGTGTGTGAGAAAGATTGAGTATGTGAGTCTACATGTGTGTGTATGAATGTGTGTGTGTGACAGAGATTGTGTGAGTTTGCGTGAGAGAGATTTTGTGTGTGAGAGAGAGATTGTGTGTGTCTGTGACAGACTGAGATTGTATTTGTGTGTGAGAGTGTGTGCTTGAGAGATGAGTATGTGTGTATGTGACAATATGTGTGTGTATGAGAGTGTAGATGTGAGTGTGCACGACAGAGGGATTGAGTGTATGAGTGTACGTGTGTATATGAATATGTGCGTGTATGAATATGAATGTGGGAGATTGTGTGTGTGAGAGCAATTGTGTGTGTGCAAGAGAGATTGTGTGTGTGCAAGAGAGTGATTGTGTGTGTGTGACAGTGCGTGTGTGTATGTGAGAGAGAGAGAGTTCATACGTGAGAGAGAGAGTGTGCGTGTATGAGAGAGTGTGCATGTGTGAGAGAGAGAAATTGTGTGTGTGTGAGAGAGAGAAATTGTGTGTGTGTGAGAGACAGAGATTGTGTTTGTGTAAGAGAGTGAGATTGTGTCTGTGAGAGAGATTGTGTGTACGTGTGTGAGAGAGGAAGATTGTGTGTGAGAGAGCGATTGTGTGTATCAGAGAGAGAGAGATTGTTTGTGTGTGAAGAGGGAGATTAAGTATGTGTGTGAGAGAGATTGTGTTTCTGTGACAGACAGAAATTGTTTGTGTGAGAGAGAGATTGTGTGTATGAGAGTGTCTGTGCAAGGCAGTGTGTGTATGTGAGAGTGTACATGTATGTGAGAAAGAGAGTGAGCGTGAGTGAGAGTGTGCATCTGAGAGAGTGTGTGAGAGAGATAGTGTATGAGTGTGAGAGAGGGAGAGATTGTGTGTGAGAGTCTGGGTGTTTGTGAGAGAGATTGTGCGTGTGTGTGAGAGAGATTGTGTGTGTGTGTGTGTGTGTGTGTGTGTGTGTGTGTGTGTGTGTGTGTGCATGTGTGTGAGAGAGAGAGCGAGGTTGTGTGTGTTTGGGAGACTGTGTTTGAGAGAGAGATTATGCGTGAGTATGAGAGAGGGAGAGATTGTGTGTGAGAGAGTGTGGGCGTTTGTGAGAGAGAGATTGTGTGTGTTTGACAGAGATTGTGTGTGTGTGAGAGAGAGAGAGATTGTGTGCGAGAGACAGATTGTGTGTGTAAGAGCGAGATTGTGTGTCTCTGTGACAGACAGAGATTGCACGTGTGTGTGCATGTGTGAGTGAGTGTGAGAGATGAATGTGTGTGCGTTTGAGAGTGTGTGTCTGTGTGTATGTAAGCATATGTATGTGACAATGTGTTTGTGAGTGCAGATGTATGTGCGAGAGATTGTGTGTGTGAGAGTGTCTGTGCAAGACAGTGGGTGTATGTGAGAGTGTATGCGTATGTGAGAAAGAGTGAGGGTGAGTGAGAGTGTGCATGTGAGAGAGTGTGTGAGAGAGACATTGTGTGTGAGTGTGAGAGAGGGAGACATTGTGTGTGAGAGAGAGTCTGGGTGTTTGTGAGAGAGATTGTGCATGTGTGTGAGAGAGAGATTGTCTGTATTTGTGTGTGTGAGAGATTGTTTGCGTGTGAGAGGGAGATTGTGTATGTGTGTGAGAGAGATTGTGTTTCTATGACAGACAGAGATTGCATGTGTATGTCTGTGCGTGTGTGAGAGAATATGAGTGTTTGTGAGAGATGAGTATGTTTGTGTGTGTGTTTGTGAGTAAGTGTGAGTCTGTGTGTGTATGAGTGTGTGTATGTGAGTGCAGATTGAGTGTGACAGAAAGCGATTGTGTGTATGAGAAAGCGATTTTGTGTGTGTGTGAGAGATTGTGTGTGGTTGGGAGAGAGTATGTGCATGTGAGAGAGAGAGTGTGAGTGTGTGAGAGCTTGTGCATGTGTGACAGAGAGTGTGTGAGAGAGATTGTGCACATGAGGTAGGTTGCAATTGTGTGTGAGAGAGAGAAATTGTGTGTGTGAGAGAGGTTGAGTGTATGTGAGTCTGTGTTTGTGTGTGTGTATATGCGGATGTGTGTGAGAGAGAGAGATTGAGTGTATGTGAGAGGGAGAGATTGTGTGTGTGTGTATGTGTGGTGTGAGAGAGTCTAGGCGTTTGTGAGAGAGAGATTGTGTATGCATGAGAGAGATCGTGTGCGAGAGAGAGATCGTGTTTGTGAGAGATTGTGTATGTGAGAGAGAGAGATTGTGTGCGTGCTTGTTTGAGAGATTGTTTGCGTGTGAGAGGGAGATTGTGCATATGTGTGAGAGAGATTGTGTTTCTGTGACAGACAGAAATTGTGTGTGTGTGAGAGAGAGATTGTGTATGAGAGAGCAATTGTTTGTGAGAGAGATTGTGTGTGCAAGAGAGATTATGTGTGTGCAAGAGGGATTGTGTGTGTGTGAGAGAGAGGTTGTGTGTGTGTGTGAGATTGTGTGTATGAGAGAGATTGTGTGTGTGCGTGAGAGAGAGATTGTGTGTATGAGAGAGCAATTGTGTGAGAGAGATTGTGTGTGCAAGAGATATTATGTGTTTGCAAGAGAGATTGTGTGCATGAGAGAGAGATTGTGTGTGAGAAAGAGTGTGTGTGAGAGAGTGTGTACATGTGAGAAAGCGAGTGTGCGTTAGTGAGAGTGTGTGCATGTGTGAGAGGGAGAGTGTGTGAAAGAGAGATTGTGCATGTGTGAGAGATTGTGCATATGTTGAGAGAAAGAAATTGTGTGTTTGTGAGAGAGAGAGACATTGAGTGTATGTGAGTATGTGTGTGTGTGCATGTGCACGTGTGTGTGAGAGGGAGAGATTGGGTGTATGTGAGAGACTGTGTGTGTATGTGTGTGTGTGTTTGTGCATGTGTGTAAGACTGAGAGAGGGAGAGAGCGAGGTTGTGTGTCTTTCAGAGATTGTGTGTGAATGTGAGAGAGGGAGTGATTGTGTGTGTGTGAGAGTTTGGGCGTTTGTGACAGAGAGATAGTGTGTCTGTGAGACAGAGAGATTGTGTGTACACAAGAGTGAGAGAGATTTTGTGTATGCAAGAGAGAGGTTGTGGGTGAGTGAGAGAGATTGTGGGTGTGTGAGAGAGAGATTGTGTGTGAGAGAGAGATTGTGTTTGTGTGAGAGAGAGAGAGTGTACGTGTGTGAAAGATTGTGCATGTGTGTGTGTTTCTGTGACAGACAGAGATTGCATGTGTGTGCACATGGGTGAGAAAGTATGAGTGTTTGTGAGGGATGAGTATGTGTGTGTGTGTTTGTGAGTGAGTATGTGTATGTGACAGTATGTGTGTGTGTGAGAGAGCAGACTGAGTGTGTGTGAGTGGCTGTGTGTGTGTGTGAGAGATTGTGTGTGTGTGTGAAAGAGAGAGATTGTGTGTGTGAGTGAGAGATAGTGTGTATGAGAGAGCGATGGTGTGTGTGAGAGAGATGGTGTGTGTTTGTGCAAGAGAGATTGTGTGTGTGTGAGAAAGAGATTGTGTGAGAGAGAGAGATTGTGTTTGTGAGAGAGATTGTGTGTCTGTGTGAGAGAGATTGTGTGTGAAAGAGAGATTGTGTGTGTGTGAGAGAGATTGTGTGTGAGAGAGAGAGATTATGTGTGTGCAAGATAGAGTGCGCATGTGAGAGAGAGTGTGCGCATGTGAGACAGTGTGCTGGTGTGAGAGAGTGTGCATGTGTGTGAGAGAGAGAGCATGTGAGAAAGAGGTTGCGCACGTGTGAGAGATTATGTACGTGTGAGAGAGATTGTGTGTGTGAGAGAGAGAGATTGAGTGTATGTGTGTGCCTGTGTGTGTGTGCACGAGTGTGTGAAAGAGAGTTTTTGTGTGTGAGTGAGAGAGAGATTGAGTGTGTGATTGTATGTGTGTGCACGCGTGTGTTGTGTGCATGTGTGTGTGAGAGAGAGCGAGGCTGTGTGTGTTTGGGAGACTGCGTTTGAGACGGAGATTATGTGTCAGTGTGAGAGAGGGAGAGATTGTGTGTGAGAGAGTGTGGGCTTTTGTGAGAGAGATTGTGTGTGTTTGAGAGAGAGATTGTGTGTGTGAGAGAGAGAGAGATTGTGTGCGAGAGACAGATTGTGTGTGTAAGAGAAAGATTGTGTGTCTCTGTGACAGACAGAGATTGCATGTGTGTGTGCATGTGTGAGTGTGAGAGTTTGTGAGAGATGAATGTGTGTGTGTGTTTGTGAGTGTGTGTCTGTGTGTATATGAGCATATGTATGTGACAATGTGTTTGTGAGTGCAGATGTATGTTTGTGCGAGAGATTGTGTGTGTGTGTGTCTGTGCGAGACAGAGTGTGTATGTGAGAGTGTACGTGTATGTGAGAAAGAGAGTGGGTGTGAGTGAGAGTGTGCATGTGAGAGAGTGTGTGTGAGAGATTGTGTGAGAGATTGAGCATGTGTGAGGTAGAGAAATTTTGTGCGTGAGTGAGAGAGATTGTGTGCATGTGAGAGTGTGCGAGTGAGAGAGAGCTTGTGTGTGTACGTTTGAGAGGTTGTGTGTGAGAGAGCGTTTGTGGGTGAGTGTGGAGAGGGGGAGATTGTGTGTGTACACGAGAGATTGTGTGTGCCAGAGAGAGCACGCATGTCTAAGAGATTGTGCATGTGTGTGAGAGAGAGAAATTGTGTGTGAGAGAGAGATTGTGTGTGTCTGTGACAGACGGAGATTGCATGTGTGTGTGTGGGTGTGTGTGAGAGAGTGTGAGCATTTGTGAGAGATGAGTGTATGTTTGTGAGTGAGTGTGTGTCTGTGTGCGTGTATGTGAGTGTAGCTGTGAGTGTGTGAGATATTGTGTGTGAGAGAAAGATTGTATGTGACTGTGTGTGAGACAGAGATTGAGTGTATAAGAGAGTGATTATTTGTGTGCGAAAGATTGTGTGTGTGCAAGAGAGATTGTGTGTGTGTGAGAGAATGTGTATATGTGAGAGAGAGTGTGCTATGTGAGAGAGTTTGTGTGTGTGTGTGTGAGAGAGAGAGTGTGTGTGTGTGTGTGTGTGAGAGAGTGTGAGAGAGAGATTGCCCATGTGAGAGACTGAGAGATTGAGCATGTGCGTGAGAGAGAGAGAAATTGTTTGTGTGAGAGAGAGAGAGAGTGTGTATGCGTACGCGTGTGTGCATGAGATTATGTGTGTGAGAGATAAATTGTATGTGGGAGAGTGTGGGCTTTTGTGAGCGTGTTTATTTATGTTTGTGTGTATTTGTGACAGTATGTGTGTGTATCTGTGTAGATGTGAGTGTGTGTGAGAGATTGTGTGTGAGGGAGAGATTGAGTGTGTGTGTATGCGCATGTGTGGGATTGTGCGTGTATGTGTGTGAGATTGTGTGTGTGCGTGTGTGTGGGTGAGTGTGAGATTGTGTGTGCATGTTTGTGTGTGTTTGCATGTGTGAGAGATTGTGTGTGCGTAAGAGAGGTTGTGTGTGTCTGTGTGAGAGTGACAGAGAGATCGAGTGAGGTTGTGTTGTAAGAGATTGTGTGTATGTGAGAGATTTTGTGTGTGAGGGAGGGAGAGAGATTGTGTGCATGTGTGTGTGAGAGAGAGAGAGATTGTGTATGGGTGAGAGAGAGAGAGATTGAGTGTGTGAGAGTGTGGGTGTTTGTGAGAGAGTGTTTATTTGTGTTTGTGTGTGTATGTGACAGTATGCGTATGAATGTATGTGAGTGTAATTGTGAAAGATTGTATGTGGGGGGCGATTGTGTGTGGGGGAGATGGTGTGTGGGGGAGATGGTGTGTGGGGGAGATGGTGTGTGAGGGAGATGGTGTGTGTGTGGGAGAATGTATGTCTGTGGGAGATTGTGTGTGTGTAAGGTTGTGTGTGTGAGAGAGATTGTGTGCACGCGGGGGAGAGATTGTGCACGTGTGAGAGTTTGTGCCTGTTTGTCAGAAAGCGAGATTATGTGTGTGAGTGTGTTCGTGTATATGTGTGTGAGAGGTTGTGTGTATCTGAGAGATTGTGTGTGCGAGAGACTGCATGAGTGTGTGAGAGAAAGAAATTGCATGTGTGTGACAGGGAGAGTTTCTGTGTATGAGAGAGAGATTGTGTGTGTGTGAGAGAGAAGGATTGTGTGTGTGAGAGAGAGGTTTTATGTGTGAGAGAGTGTGGGCGTTTGTGAGAGTGTTTATTTGTGTTTGTGTGTATATGTGTGTGTGTATGTGAACGTAGATGTGAGTGTGTGTGAGAAAGAGATTGAGTGCATGTGAGTGTGTGTGCGTGTGTGTATGAGGTTGTGTCTGCATGTGTGTGAGATCGTGTGTGTGAGATCGTATGTGTGAGGGTGTGTGAGATTGTGTGTGAGAGAGGTTGTGTGTGTGAGAGAGAGAGATTGTGTATGTGTGTGCATGCATGTGTGTGAGTGAGAGAGAGAAGATTGTGAGAGCATGTGTGAGAGAGAGAGATTGTGTGAAGGTGTGTGAGAGACAGGCTATGTGTGTGTGTGTGAGAGAGAGAGATTGTGAGTGCGTGAGATAGAGAGATCGTGGGTGTTTATGAGTGTGTGTTTAGTTGTGTTTATGTGTGTATGTGACAGTGTGCAAGTGAATGTACGTGAGTGTGAATGTGAGTGTGAGTATGGGAGATTGTGTATATGTGTGTGAGAGAGAGAGGTTGTGTGTGTGAGAAAGAGAGATTGAGTGTGTGTGTGTGAGAGAGATTGCAAGTGCATGTGAAAGAGAGATTTTATGTTTGTGAGTGAGTGTATATATGATAGTACGCGTGTGTATGCATGTGAGTGCAAATGTGTGTGTGTATGTGTGTGCATGTGTGTATGTATAGGAATGTGAGTGTGTGTATATGAGCGCGAGTGTTTGTGTGTTGATTGTGAGTGTGTTTGTTTGTTTGTATGAGTTTGATTCTGTATGTATGAGTTTGAGTGTATGCGTGTGTGTGTATGACAGTGTGTGTATATATGAGTGCAAGAGTGTGTGTGTGCATGCATATATATATAACAATGTGTGCGTATATGAGTGCGAGTGTGTGTGTTTGTATGAGTGTGACTGTGTGTGTGTTTGTGTGTGTGTGAGAGTGAGAGAGAGTGTGTTTAGGCGTTTGTGAGAAAGTGTTGGCATTTTTGTGTGACTGTGTCTGCGAGTGAATGTGAGTGAGAGTATGGGAGAATGTGTGTGTGTGTGTGTGTGTGTGTGTGTGTGGCAGATTGTGTGTGCGAGAGAGATTGTGTGTGCATGAGAGAGATTGTGTGAGTGTGTCAGAGGGAGATTGTGTGTGTGAGAGAGAGATTGTGTGTGTCAGAGAGAGAGATTGTGAGAGTGTGTGTGAGAGAGAGTTGTGTGTGTGTGTGAGAGAGATTTTGTGTTTGTATGTATATGACAGTTTGTGCATCTGCATGCAAATGTGTGTGTGTGAGCATGAGTGTATGATATGAGTGCAGGTCGGTGTATAGGAGTGAGTCTGTGTGTGTATAAATGTGAGTGCATGTGTGTGAGGTTGTGTGTGTCAGAGAGAGAGATTGTGTGTGTGTGTGAGAGAGAGAGAGATTTGTGTGTGTGTGTGTGTGTGTGTGTGTGTGAGAGAGAGAGATTATATGTGTGTGGGAGATCGTGTGTATGTGGTAGATTGTGTGTGGGAGTGAGTTTGTGTGAGAGAGAGAGAGAGAGACTGCATGTGCGTGAGAAAGAGATTACGTGTGTGAGAGAGAGAGAGATTGTATGTGTGAGAGAGAGATTGCATGTGTGAGAGAGAGGCTGTGTGTGTGAGAGATTGTGAGTTGTGTGCAAGAGAGAGATTACATGTGTGTGAGAGAGAGATTGAGCATGTGTGAGAGAGCTTGCATGAGTGCATGAGGGAGAGAGTGTGAGTGTGTGTGAGAGAGTTTGTGTGTGTGTGAGAGAGAGAGAGAGAGATCTGTGTGTGTGTGTGTGTGAGAGAGAAATTATATGTGTGTGGGAGATCGTGTGTATGTGGTAGATTGTGTGTGGGAGTGAGTTTGTGTGAGAGAGAGAGAGAGAGAGACTGCATGTATGTATGTGTGTGGGGTGGGAAGAGATTGTATGAGTGTGTGTGAGAGAGATTGCTTGTGTGTGAGAGAGAGATTTTGCGTGTGTCTGTTTGTGAGTGTGTGTGGACATGACAGTATGTGCGTGAGCATGTGTGTGTGTGTGTGTGTATATGAGTGCAAGTGTGTGCGTGTATATGAGTGCAACTGTGTGTGTGTGTATGAGTGTGAGTGTGTGTGT
This sequence comes from Isurus oxyrinchus, assembly GCA_026770705.1. Lineage (NCBI taxonomy): Eukaryota > Metazoa > Chordata > Chondrichthyes > Lamniformes > Lamnidae > Isurus > Isurus oxyrinchus. The sequence goes on along the minus strand of JANJGN010000021.1, from coordinate 92,505,869 downwards.
ATAAGTGCAAGTTTGTGTGTGTGTGTGTATAAGTGCGAGTGTGCATGTGGGTATGAGTGCGAGTGTGTGTGTGTGTATAAGTGTGTGTGTGTATGAGTGCGAGTGTGTGTGTAAGTGCGAGTGTGTGTGTGTGTGTGTATATGAGTGCGAGTGTGTGTGCATGTATGAGTGCGTGTGTGTGTGTGAATGAGTGCGAGTGTGTGTGTATGAGTGTGAGTGTGTGTGCGTGTATGAGTGCGAGTGTGTGTGCGAGTATGAGTGCGAGTGTTTGTGTGTGTGTGAGTGCGAGTGTGTGTGTGTATGAGTGCGAGTGTGTTTATGAGTGAGAGTGTGTGTGTGTATGAGTGTGTGTGTGTGTATGCGTGCGAGTGTGTGTGTGTATGAGTGTGTGTGTGTGTATGAGTGCGAGTGTGTGTGTATGAGTGCGAGTGTGTGTGCAAGTATGAGTCCGAGTGTTTGTGTGTGTGTGAGTGCGTGTGTGTGTGTGTATGAGTGAGTGTGTGTGTGTATGAGTGTGTGTGTGTATGAGTGAGAGTGTGTGTGTGTGTATGAGTGTGAGTGTGTGTATGAGTGCGAGTGTGTGTGTGTATGAGTGCGTGTGAGTATGTATAAGTGCAAGTGTGTGTGGGTATGAGCGCGAGTGTGTGTGGGTATGAGCGCGAGTGTGTGTGTATTAGTACAAGTGTGTGTGTATGAGTGCGAGTGTGTGTGTGTGACTGCGAGTGTGTGTGTGTGTGTATGAGTGCAAGTGTGTGTGTATATATGAGTGCGAGTGTGTGTGTATAAGTGCGAGTGTGTGTGTGTGCCTGTATGAGTGCGAGTGTGTGTGTATGAGTGTGAGTGCGTGAGTATGAGTATGAGTGTGTGCGGATATGAGTGCGAGTGTGTGATTGTGTATAAGTGCAAGCGTGTGTGTGTATGAGTGCAAGTGTATGTGTATGAGTGCAAGTGTGTGTGTATAAGTGTGAGTGTGTGTGTATAAGTGCGAGTGTGTGTCTGTGTATGAGTGCGAGTGTGTGTGTGTATATGAGTGCGAGTGTGTGCGTGTATGAGTGCGTGTGTGTGTGTGAATGAGTGCGAGTGTGTGTGTGTATGAGTGCGAGTGTGTGTGTATGAGTGCGAGTGTATGTGCGAGTATGAGTGTGAATGTTTGTGTGTGTGAGTGCGAGTGTGTGTGTGTGTATGAGTGCGAGTGTGTGTATGAGTGAGAGTGTGTGTGTGTATGAGTGCGTGTGTGTAAGAGTGGGAGTGTGTGTGTATGAGTGTGTGTGAGTGTGTATAAGTGCGAGTGTGTGTGTGTATGAGTGCGAGTGTGTGTGGGTATAAGTGCGAGTGTGTGAGTGTGTATAAGTGTGAGTATGTGTGTGTATGAGTGCGAGTGTGTGTATTAGTGCAAGTGTGTGTGTATGAGTGTGAATGTGTGTGTGTGATTGCGAGTGTGTGTGTGTATGAGTGCGAATGTGTGTGTGTGTAAATATGAGTGCGAGTGTGTGTGTATAAGTGTGAGTGTGTGTGTGCTTGTATAAGTGCGAGTGTGTGTGTATATGAGTGCGAGCACGTGAGTATGAGTACAAGTGTGGATGAGTATGAGTGCGAGTGTGTGATTGTGTATAAGTGCAAATGTGTGTGTATATGAATATTAGTGTGTGTGTATCAATGTGAGTGTGTGTGTGTGTGTATGAGTGCAACTGCATGAGTATGAGTGCAAGTGTGGGTGAGTATGAGTGCGAGTGTGTGTGGATATGAGCGCGAGTGTATGTGTGTATAAGTGCGAGTGTGTGCGTGTATGAGTGCAAGTGTGTGTATGTATGAGTGCGAATGTGTGTGTGTGTATAAGTGCAAGTGTTTGTGTGCATAAGTGCGAGTGTGTTTGTGTATAAGTGCGAGTATGTGTGCGTGTATGAGTGCGAGTGTGTGTGTATGAGTGCAAGCGTGTGTATGTATAAGTGTGAGTGTGCATGTGTGCATAAGTGCGAGTGTGTGTGTGTATAAGTGTGAGTGTGTGTGCGTGTATGAGTGCGAGTGTGTGTGCATAAGTGCGAGTGTGCGTGTGTGCATAAGTGCGAGTGTGTGTGTGTATAGTGCGAGTGTGTGTGTGTGTATGAGTACGAGTGTGTGTGTATGAGTGCAAGTGTGTGTGTGTATAAGTGTGAGTGTGTGCGTGTATGAGTGCGAGGGTGTGTGTGTGTAAGAGTGCAAGTGTGTGTGTGAGTGTGACTGGGGGTTTGTGTATAAGTGCGAGTGTGCGTGTGGGTATGAGTGCGAGTGTGTGTGTGTATGAGTGTGAGTGTCTGTGTATGAGTGCAAGTGTGTGTGTGTATGAGTGCGAGTGTGCTTATGGGTATGAGTGCGAGTGTGTGTGTGTGTATGAGTCTGAGTGTGTGGGTATGAGTGCGAGTGTGTGTGTGCGTATGAGTGCGAGTGTGTGTGGGTATGAGTGCGAGTGTGTGAGTGTGTATAATTGTGAGTGTGTGTGTGTATGAGTGCTAGTGTGTGAGTGTGTATAAGTGCAAGTGTGTGTGTATGAGTGCGAGTGTGTGTGTGACTGCGAGTGTGTGTGTGTATGAGTGCGAGTGTGTGTGTATATATGAGTGCAAGTGTGTGTGTATAAATGCGAGTGTGTGTGTGCTTGTATGAGTGCGAGTGTATGTGTATATGATTGTGAGCGCATGAGTATGAGTACGAGATGATGAGTATGAGTGCGAGTGTGTGATTGTGTATAAGTGCAAGTGTGTGTGTGTATGAGTGCGAGTGTGTGTGTATGTATGAGTGTGACTGCGTGAGTATGAGTGCGAGTGTGTGTGTGTGTATAAGTGCAAGTGTGTGCGTGTATGAGTGCGAGTGTGTGTGTGTATGAGTGCAAGTGTGTGTATGAGTGTGAGTGTGTGTGTGTATGAATGCGAGTGTGTGTGTATGAATGCAAGTGTGTGTGTGCATAAGTGCAAGTGTGTGTGTGTATAAGTGCGAGTGTGTGTGCACGTATGAGTGCGAGTGTGTGTGTATATGTGCGAGTGTGTGTGCGTGTATAAGTGCGAGTGTGTGTGTGCATAAGTGCGAGTGTGTGTGTGTATTAGTGCAAGTGTGTGTGTATAAGTGCGAGTGTGTGTGTTACTGCGAGTGTGTGTGTGTATGAGTGCGAGTGTGTGTATATATATGAGTGCGAGTGTTTGTGTATAAATGCGAGTGTGTGTGTGCTTGTATGAGTGCGAGTGTATGTGTACATGAGTGCGAGCGCATGAGTATGAGTACGAGATGATGAGTATGAGTGCGAGTGTGTGATTGTGTATAAGTGCAAGTGTGTGTGTGTATGAGTGCGAGTGTGTGTGTGTATAAGTGCGAGTGTGTGCGTGTATGAGTGCAAGTGTGTGCGTGTATGAGTGCAAGTGTGTGCGTGTATGAGTGCGAGTGTGTGTGTGTATGAGTGCAAGTGTGTGTATGAGTGTGAGTGTGTGTGTGTATGAATGCGAGTGTGTGTGTATGAATGCAAGTGTGTGTGCATAAGTGCAAGTGTGTGTGTGTATAAGTGTGAGTGTGTGTGCACGTATGAGTGCGAGTGTGTGTGTATATGTGCGAGTGTGTGTGCGTGTACGAGTGCGAGTGTGTGTGTGCATAAGTGCGAGTGTGCATAAGTACGAGTGTGTGTGTAAAGTGCGAGTGTGTGTGCGTGTATAAGTGCGAGTGTGTGCGTGTATGAGTACGAGGGTGTGTGTGTGTAAGAGTGCAAGTGTGTGTGTGTGTGAGTGTGAGTGTGTGTTTGTGTATAAGTGTGAGTGTGCGTGTGGGTATGAGTGCAAGTGTGTGTGTGTATGAGTGTGAGTGTCTGTGTATGAGTGCAAGTGTGTATGTGTATGAGTGCGAGTGTGTGTGTGGGTATGAGTGCGAGTGTGTGTGTGTGTACAAGTGCGAGTGTGTGTGTCTGAGTGCGAGTGTGTGTGTGTGCGAGTGTCTGTATAAGTGCAAGTGTGTGTTTGTGTCATGACGAAACATAAATACATACCTTGACTTTTAGATTGACAGTGGGTTTTGAAGATAGTTCGGGCCTTTCACACATGTGTAGACAGGGACATGGCTGTACATGCTCAGTTAGTGTTTTATCCGTTCCCTAGGCCAGGAACTGGCCCCACGCACCTGCACAGGGGAAATAGTGAAACGGTGTAAAAGCTGCAGCCGCGTGACCTGGATTCGGAGCACCGTTCGAGAGAAGGTGTCCCAGGGAGCAGCACACAGGAGGGGGACAGGAAGAAGGTCCCAAAAAGCAGTCTCAAGTAAGGGGAAAGGACAGAGATTAGAAACAGGTCCTGTTGAGTAAAGTTAAAAGAAAGGAGCAGAGCAATAAGTTCCAAATTAAAGTCAAGCCGCAGGAAGCAGTCTTGAAGTGAAGTGGGATCGAGGGTAGCCCTGAAGATCCGAGAGAGCAGCTAAAGGTCGGTGACTCCGCACTGCAAGATCGAAAAGATTGTAAATTTTAAATTTAATGAAGTTAATTATTAATGTTTTAAACTCAATATCTTTAACCAAAGTTTGGGAACTCGGGTCCAGAATATTTTGGAACTAAAGACGAAAGAACTAAAGGAATAAAGAAGTATTGGGGTGTGCACTTGCGATGCCATGGCAGACGAGGCTGTGGGCCTAGTGCTGGAAAGTGGGATTAGAATAGTTAGGTACTTGTTTGACCGGCGCAGACTTGATGGGCCGAAGGGCTTTTTTCTGTGCTGTAGACCTCTCTGACTGTATGACTGAAAGTGCTGGTAGACACCTTGTATCATCAACAAAGAACTGATGGAAGTTGGGGGACATCGATCAAAATCTACCCAGTGAATCCTGTACTCCGGAATTGCTGCTATTGAATCCTGTACTCCGGAATTGCTGCTATTGAATCCTGTACTCCGGAATTGCTGCTATTGAATCCTGTACTCCGGAATTGCTGCTATTGAATCCTGTACTCCGGAATTGCTGCTATTGAATCCTGTACTCCGGAATGGTGCTATTGAATCCTGTACTCCGGAATTGCTGCTATTGAATCCTGTACTCCGGAATTGCTGCTATTGAATCCTGTACACCGGAATTGCTGCTATTGAATCCTGTACTCCGGAATTGCTGCTATTGAGCTGTTTACCCGCCCCTAAAATCCATGTTTTTCAGTGCCTCTTGTGTCTCTTCTATGTGTGTGTCTGTGTGTGTGTGTGTATGTATGCAAGTGTGTGCATGAGTGCCAGTGTGTGTGTGCGAGTGTGTGTGTGAGTGCGAGTGCGAGTGTGTGTGTGCGTGTATGAGTGCGAGTGTGTGTGTGTGTATGAGTGCGAGTGTGTGTGCGCGAGTGTGTGTGTGTGTATGAGTGCGAGTGTGTGTGTGCGAGTGTGTGTGAGTGCGAGTGTGTATGTGTGTGTGTGCGCGAGGGTGTGTGTGTGTGTATGAGTGCGAGTGTGTGTGTGCGAGTGTGTGTGTGAGTGCGAGTGTGTGTGTGTGTATGAGTGCGAGTGTGTGTGTGTGTGTATGAGTGCGAGTGTGTGTGTGTGCGAGTGTGTGTGTGAGTGTGTGAGTGCGAGTGTGTGTGTGTGTATGTATGCAAGTGTGTGTATGAGTGCGAGTGTGTGTGTGCGAGTGTGTGTGTGAGTGCGAGTGTGTGTGTGTATGAGTGCGAGTGTGTGAGTGCGAGTGTGTGTGTGTGTGTATGAGTGCGAGTGTGTGTGTGTGTGTGTATGAGTGCGAGTGTGTGTGTATGAGTGCGAGTGCGTGTGTGCGAGTGTGTGTATGAGTGCGAGTGAGTGTGTGTGTGTGTATGTATGCAAGTGTGTGTATGAGTGCGAGTCTGTGTGTGCGAGTGTGTGTGTGAGTGCGAGTGTGTGTGTGTGTATGAGTGCGAGTGTGTGTGTGTGTGTGTGTGTGTGTGTGTGTGTGTGCGAGTGTGTGTGTGTATAGGGATTTAAGAAGGGGTAGAGTTTAGGTTATAGAGTTAGAAATTAGCAGTTCATATTTCTTTCTTTTGCCACTGGTTAAAGACAATTTGTTCAAAAAACAGTTATTTATTTATTAAGTTTACAGACCTGGTGCTTGTATTCTGTTAATCTACATTAAACAGTTAGGGGGGGTTGATCAAACTTTTCACATCTCTCTCGGCTCGGGAGCTGTGGGGTTTGATATTTCCAGCGCACTATCCCCTGTGAATCATGACACACGACCCAATTCAAAACAATTTTGAATTCAAAAGAATTTTTCAAATCCTTTTCCTGTCCCAATTCAGTTACAATCTAACCCCATTAAGGGCAAAGGTACCCCCGTTGGGGCAGTGACGTTCTGTCTGGTACAGCCGGAGATGTGGAAGTGGGGCTTGGAAAGAGAAAGAGTGAGTGTCCTCGGGGATCCCAGAGGAAAGACTCTCAGAAGGTGAGATCGAAACGCAGGGTGCGTGGAGGGTGAATCCTGGTCGAAGTGGTTCCGGGTGGGAGTGACTTTTAGAGAGAATCCCAAGGCGGGTTCTTCAAACATGGAGATTGGAAACCCTCATGAGAAAAACAGAGTCTTAGGGAGACCAGTTGGTTCACAGTGTGACAAGCGGCTGGGTGGGTTGTTGAGAAATCCATAGAATGTGTGCGCACATGGTTTGTGTGAGCATGTGAAAGCCATAGAATCGGCTTTGGTCACATCTGCCATTCATTTGGGATCGTGTTGCGTCTGTCCACAGTTCACCAGTTTGGTTCATGTGTAACGCATACTTAGCCTGAATATTAGAGTATAAGATAGATACGGTAAATTGTTTTCTTGTTCCGAGTTTGTATGTATCTGCAAAGATGTAGCTGGCTGAGGGAATAATGAATATTTGAATCATTTTTTGTGTTTGTATTAAGATCTTTCTAACCTTTCAGTTTGGTGTAATATTGTTCAGTCTTCTTGTTTAATAAATGTTTTATTCATTGTGGTAAAAGTTCATCAGCAGACTCCTGAGAATTTGTTCAGTAACTTACCTTTACGGTTTCTAAAACAAATTAAAGATCTATCAAATCAGCTTTTATGCTGGGAACTGACTTGTCCAATATTAAGATCAGCTGATCATAACAGAGTGACAGAGAGAGAGAGGAGAGAGAGGGGAGAGAGAGAGAAGAGAGAGAAAGAGAGAAAAGAGAGAGAGAAAAAAAAGTGAGAGAAGAGAGAGAGGGTGTGTGTGTGTCTGTGTGTGTGTGAGGGTGTGTTTATGTCTGAGTGTGAGTGTGTGTTTGTTTCTGATTGTGTGTGTGTGTATGTGAGTGAGGGTGCGTGAGAGAGTGTATGTGTGCATGTTCGTATGTGTGTGTGTGTGTGTGTGTGTGTGCGTGATTGTGTGCATGTGCGTGAGTGTGTGTCCGCATGAGAGTATGTGTCTGTGTGTTGTGTGTGTGACTGAGACTGTGAGGGTGTGTGTGAGAGTGCATGTGTGTGAGTTTGTGAGAGTGTGTGCATGTGTGCGTGAGTGTGTGTGTGTCCATGTGTGCGTGCGCATGAGTGTGAGAATGTGTTAGTGTGTGTGTGAGTGTGTGTGTGAGTGAGAGTGTGAGGTTGTGTATGAGAATGCATGTGTGTGAGAGTGCGTGTGAGAGAAAGAAAGAGACAGAGAGAGATTGTGTGTGTGTGCATGTGAGGGTGTGCATGAGTGAGTGAGAGTGAGGGTGTATTTATGAGTAAGAGTGTGAGGTTGTGTTTATCAAAGTGTGTGCATGTGTGTGTTTGTGAGGGTGTGTGATAGTGTATCTGTGTGTGTGTGTGTGTGAGTGAGTGAGAATGTGTGTGTGACTGAGAATATGTGTCTGTGCATGTGAGTGAGATTGTGTCTGTGTGAGTGGGAGACTGTGTGAGATGGTGTAAGAGTGTGTGAGAGTTTGTGCATGAGAGGTGTGTGTGAGTGCGAGTGAGCATGTGAGGGTGTGTGTGTGTCTGTGTGTGTGAGTGAGAGTGTGAGGGTGTATATAAGTGAGTGAGAGTGTGTGCATCTGTATGTGCGTGTGTGTGTATGTGCAAGTGTGTGAATGTGCCTGTGTGTGTGAATGTAAGTGTGTGTGTGACTGAAAATGTGTGTGTGAATGAGAATCTATCTATCTGTGAGTTGGAGACTGTGTATTCATGTAGTGTGTGAGTGTGTGTGTGACTGAGAATGTGTGTGCATGAGAGTGATTGAGATTATGTGTGTGAGAGAGTGTGTGTGTGACTGAGAATGTGTATGTGAGAGAGTGGGAATGTGTGTGTGAATGAGTGAGAATGTATCTGTGTGTGAGTTGGAGACTGTGTGAGTGAGACTGTGTGTGTGTGTGTATATGCACGTGTGTGTGTGAATGTATGACTAAGAATGTGTGTGTGAGAGTGGGAATCTGTGTGTGTGAGTGAGAATGTATCTGTGTGTGAGTGGCTGTGTCTATATGTGGTGTGTGAGTGTGTGAGAGTGAGTAACAATGTGTGTGTGAAAGTGAGTGAAGTGTGTGTGTGAGAGTGAGTGAGAATATGTGTGTGAGTGGTGAGAATGTGTGTATGTGTGTGAGACTGTGTGAGAGAGTGAGAATGTGTGTGTGTTTGAGAGAGGGAGAGAGTGATTGAGAGTGTGGGGTGGTGTGTGTGTGTGTGCGGTGTGTGAGAGTGTATGTGTGTGTGAGAGTGAGTGAGTGAATGTGTGAGTGTAATTGTGAGCATGTGAGAGTGAGTGTGTGTGTGAGTGTGTGTGTGAGTGTGAGAGTATGCATGTGTGTGAGAGTGAGTGTAAGTGCGTGTGTGTGTGTGTGTGTGAGTGTGAGAGTATGCATGTGTGTGAGAGTGAGTGTGAGTGTGTGAGTGTGTGTGCTTGTATGAGAGTGAGTGTGAGTGCGTGAGTGTGAGTGTGTGCGTGTGTGCGTGTGTGTGTGTGAGTGTGTGAGTGTGTGTGATGTGTGTGTGTATGAGTGAGTGTGAGTGAGTGTGAGTGTGTGTGGTGTGTGTGGTAATAATTAAAATGTGAAATCCGCTGACCTGTTTTACCCATGTGTGCAGTAATTGCTGGGTAAATGTAAAATCGCGGTCAATGGGCTTTTTAATGTCCTTAATCAGCCCTTCAATTGTCGGTGAGTGATACTCTGACTCCCGAGCGCACCCATCCATTTCAATGTTGCATGTGTGCGCAATGACATCGGGACACACGCCCAACATCTTTTCACACAATTTTACATGCGTTTGGTTCAGGTGCACACCCGACCTCAGAACACAAGATTCAGGCCCGTGTATGTGTGTGTGTGTATGTGTGTATGAGAGAGTGTGAGGGTTTGTGAATGTGTGTGTGTCTGAGTGTGTGTGTGTGTCTGAGTGTGTGTGTGTGTGTGTGTATGAGAGAGTGTGAGGATTTGTGAATGAGAGTGTGAGGGTTGAAGGTTGAAGGTTTGTGAATGAGTGTGTGTGTCTTTGAATGTGTGTCTGTGTATATGTGAGAGAGTGAGGGTTTGCGAATGAGAGTGTGTCTGTGTGTGCGTACGTACACACCAACACTGCCATCTGCTGGACACTCTGTGCAGTGCTGGTCACTGGCCTGTTAAAATTAAGTAGCTTTTTAAAATGCATCCAGGAATCGGCCACACGACACCTCATTATGCACTGTTCTCTGCACCTCTGCTCACAGCTTTCAGTCCGGCAATTAATCTGTTTATGAGAAAAAAGACATGCAGCTACACTAAAAGTTCTTTAGAGGTCACAAAATCCAGGCTGACACTCCCAGTGCAGTACTGAGGGAGTGCTGCGCTGTCAGAGGGTCAGTAGTGAGGGAGTGCTGCACTGTTGGGGGGCAGTACTGAGGGAGTGCTGCACTGTTGGAGGGGCAGTACTGAGGGAGTGCTGCAGTGTCAGAAGGTCAGTATTGAGGGAGTGCTGCACTGTCAGAGGGTCAGTACTGAGGGAGTGCTGCACTGTCAGAGGGTCAATACTGAGGGAGCGCTGCACTGTCAGAGGGTCAGTACTAAGGGAGAGCAGCACTGTCAGAGGGGCAGCACTAAGGGAAAGCAGCACTATCAGAGGGTCCCTCAGTATTGACCCTCCGACAGTGCAGCACTCCCTCAGTACTGACCCTCTGACAGTGCAGCACTCCCTCAATACTGACCTTCTGACAGTGCAGCACTCCCTCAGTACTGACCCTCTAACAGTGCAGCACTCCCTCAGTACTGCCCCTCCAACAGTGCAGTGCTTCCTCAGTATTGACCCTCCGACAGTGCAGCACTCCCTCAGTACTGACCCTCCGACAGTGTAGCACCCCCTCAGTATTGACCCTCCGACAGTGCAGCTCTCCCTCAGTACTGACCCTACGACAGTGCTGCTCTCCCTTAGTGCTGCCCCTGTGACAGTGCTGCTCTCCCTTAGTACGTATGTGTGTATGAGAGTGTGAGGATTTGTGAATGAGTGTGTGAGGGTTTGTGAATGAGTGTGTGAGCGTTTGTGAATGAGCGTGTGTGTGTGTGTGTCTATGTCTGAGTGTGTGTGTGTATATGAGAGTGTGAGGGTTGAGGGTTTGTGAATGAGTGTGTGTGTCTTTGAATGTGTGTCTGTGTATATGTGAGAGAGTGAGGGTTTGCGAATGAGAGTGTGTCTGTGTGTGCGTACGTACACACCAACACTGCCATCTGCTGGACACTCTGTGCAGTGCTGGTCACTGGCCTGTTAAAATTAAGTAGCTTTTTAAAATGCATCCAGGAATCGGCCACACGACACCTCATTATGCACTGTTCTCTGCACCTCTGCTCACAGCTTTCAGTCCGGCAATTAATCTGTTTATGAGAAAAAAGACATGCAGCTACACTAAAAGTTCTTTAGAGGTCACAAAATCCAGGCTGACACTCCCAGTGCAGTACTGAGGGAGTGCTGCGCTGTCAGAGGGTCAGTAGTGAGGGAGTGCTGCACTGTTGGAGGGGCAGTACTGAGGGAGTGCTGCACTGTTGGAGGGGCAGTACTGAGGGAGTGCTGCAGTGTCAGAAGGTCAGTATTGAGGGAGTGCTGCACTGTCAGAGGGTCAGTACTAAGGGAGAGCAGCACTGTCAGAGGGTCAGTACTGAGGGAGTGCTGCACTGTCAGAGGGTCAGTACTGAGGGAGTGCTGCACTGTCAGAGAGTCAGTACTGAGGGAGTGCTGCACTGTCAGAGGGTCAGTACTGAGGGAGTGCTGCACTGTCAGAGGGTCAGTACTGAGGGAGTGCTGCACTGTCAGAGGGTCAGTACTGAGGGAGTGCTGCACTGTCAGAGGGTCAGTACTGAGGGAGTGCTGCACTGTCAGAGGGTCAGTACTGAGGGAGCGCTGCACTGTCAGAGAGTCAGTACTAAGGGAGAGCAGCACTGTCAGAGGGGCAGCACTAAGGGAGAGCAGCACTGTTGGAGGGTCAATACTGAGGGGGTGCTGCACTGTCGGAGGGTCAGTACTGAGGGAGTGCTGCACTGTCGGAGGGTCAATACTGAGGGAGTGCTGCACTGTCAGTGGGGCAGTACTGAGCGAGTGCTGCACTGTCAGAGGGTCAGTACTGAGCGAGTGCTGCACTGTCAGAGGGTCAGTACTGAGGGAGTGCTGCACTGTTGAAGGGTCAATACTGAGGGAGTGCAGCACTGTTAGAGGGTCAGTTCTGAGGAAGTGCTGCACTGTCGGAGGGTCAATACTGAGGGAGTACTGCAGTGTCGGAGGGGCAGTACTGAGGGGGTGCTGCACTGTCGGAGGGTCAGTACTGAGGGAGTGCTGCACTTTTGGAGCTGTTGTCTTTTAGTTGAGAAGTTAACCAACAAAAACTACTTTGAAGGAGGCCAGGGGAGTTCACCCTGATCCCCTGGTGCCAATATTCACTCCTCACCTGACATCAGAAACAAACAGAGCATCTGATCATTATCACATTGCTGTTTGTGGGATCCTGCTGTGCGCTCGATCCACAACAATGCCTACATTTCAAAATTACTTCATTGGCTGCATGCGCTTTGGGACTGAGGTCGGGAAAGGCGCTATTTAAATGCGACATCTTTCTCCTTAAGACTTGGCCAGGGGGTGGAGTTTGGCAGGACATTTGGGAAGCCTTCGCTAAGTACCAAGGCCGGCTTCCCCTATTTGGAGAAGAGACGTCCAAGTGAAACACGCTCGGTTCCCTCTGCCACAAACCCCCCCCACCTCCCCCACAGGGACAGCGGGAAGGCTTCTGGCCTTGCTTCGACCCCGAGCTCCGCCTTCCCGTCACCTGGAAACACGCAAGACGATGACATCGTCACGCAAGCAGTGTCACATGACCAGCAAGTGGTGCCATCCAACACTGGGACTGTCTCACTGCCCCCCACCCACGCCGTCCACCTCCACTGTGGGTTCAGGGGGCAGGTCAGACGCAGCGAGTTCAGCCGGGGCTATGAACATAAGGACACAAGGAGCAGCTGTAGACCATAGGCACTGTCAGGCCTGCTCTGCTATTTCAGTACGATCCTCGCTGATCCTCAATCTTTTTTATTAGTTATTCATGGGATGTGGGCATCGCTGGCTGGGCCAGCATTTATTGCCCATCCCTGATTGCCCTTGAGAAGGTGGGGGTGAGCTGCCTTCTTGAGCCGCTGCAGTCCATGTGATATAGGTACACCGACGGCGCTGTTAGGGAGGGAGTTCCAGGATTTTGACCCAGTGACAGTGAAGGAATGGCGATATATTTCCAAGTCAGGATGGTGAGTGACTTGGAGGGGAACTTCCAGGTGGTGGTGTTCCCATCTATCTGCTGCCCTTGTCCTTCTAGATGGTAGCGGTCGTGGGTTTGGAAGGTGCTGTCGAAGGAGCCTTGGTGAGTTCCTGCAGTGCATCTTGTAGATGGTACACACTGCTGCTATTGTGCGTCAGTGGTGGAGGGAGTGAATGTTTATGGATGGGGTGCCGATCAAGCGGCTGCTTTGTCCTGAATGGTGTCAAGCTTCTTGGGTGTTGTGGGAGTTGCAATCATCCAGGCAAGTGGAGATTATTCCATCACACTCCTGACTTGTGCCTTGTAGATGATGGACAGGCTTTGGGGAGTCAGGAGGTGAGTTACTTGTTGCACAATTCCCAGCCTCTGACCTGCTCTTGTAGCCACAATGTTTATATGGCTCATCCAGTTCAGTTGCTGGTTAATGGTAACCCCCAGGATGTTGCTAGTGGGGGATTCAGCAATGGGAAAGCCATTGAATGTCAAGGGGCACTGGTTAGGTTCTCTCTTGTTGGAGATGGTCATTGCCTGGCACTTGTGTGGCATGAATGTTACTTGCCACTTCTCAGCCCAAGGCTGGACATTGTCCAGGTCTTGTTGCATTTGGACATGGACTGCTTCAGTATCTGAGGAGTTGTGAATGGTGCTGAACATTGTGTAATCATCAGTGAACATCCCCCTTTCTGACATTATTATGGAAGGAAGGTCATTGATGAAGCAGCTGAAAATGGTGGGGGCCTAGGACAATAGCCTGAGGAACTCCCTGAGAAACCAAAACTCTCCCTACCTCAGCCTTAAATATATTCAACGATGCAACATCCACAATCCTCTTCCAGCCTAGACAACACCTCATCTTTATGGTACATTAGTGAACCAGATGGATCTTGACAACAATCGCACCGTTCCTTCAGCAAATGGCCACCTAGGCTATGTCAATGGTTAATTTTAAATCTGAAATGGATCCATTTTTGTTATCCAAAGGTAACAGAAGTTCCCCTCCGATCCAAACCCTGTGCTGATTTGGAGCTATATCGCCGTTCCATCGCTGTCGCTGGATCAGCATGAGAGCATCGAGGACCGAGATAGCAGGGAGGGGAGGAGGGTGAATTAGCGGGGAGTGAGGGGAGGGAGGAGTGAGGATACCGGGGAGTGAAGACGCTGGAGACAGAGACTGGACGGCTCGGGTGACTGGAGACCGAGTCTCGATGCTCTTGTCGCGATGCTGCCTGTGATGTGGCATCGTGGCCACCGGGTGGTGCTGCTGTTCCACGCTCTCTCTCTCTCTCTCTCTCTCTCCCTGTTCGTTGGTGTCATGGTGCCGGCGACGATGGGAACAATTTTCCTGTCGGCGAGCGGGGGTTTGGGGGTGGTGGGCCTGCCCTGGCACTGGTGAGGTCAGGCGGGCGCCCCGGTGTCACCGCGCGCCATTTAGATTTTCAGTCGGACAGGCCCGCGGCGAACATGCAAAGGCCGGTTTAAAAAACCCAATTAAGCTCAATTCAATGAGATGCCCGTCCAACCTCAATAAGCATTTATCACGAAACCTCACCCACGGGCGGGATGAGGGCTCCTGAACTGTTGTAAAATCTAATAAAAATTTGTACATTTTATCCTTCGGCGTGTCCCAGCTCAGGCGACAGTGTCGAGGGAGGGGGCCAAGTTTGAAAAGTGTTAAAAAAAACTTTCTTTAAAACTTTGGCACTGAAACTAACCTTCCCTCCGGCACCTCACGTGTCTCAGGGGAGATCTCTGCGCCCTCTCTCCGCCCGCATGTCCGATAGAGCACAGGGAACCTCTCAGGGAATCGCACCCCCGCACCCCCCCCCCCCCCCCCCCACACACACACACCAACGGGGGTACATTTCTGGCCTAGGGGAGAGTCTGAAGGGACTCAGCTCTCCTCCCTCGCCTGGGCTGCCCGGGGGCAGAGACGGCGGCGCAGGAAGGGTAACTAACGTCACTGGCCTGGTAATCCAGAGGCCCGGCTGGGGACACAGGTTCAAGCCCCACTCGGGGCGGCCAGTGGAATTCAACCAATAAAACCCGCACTCAGGACCTCGTAACGGTCACCGATTGTTGTCAAAACCCAGCCGGTTCCCCTTCAGGGAAGGGAATCTGCCAATTTTACCTGGCCTGGTCCACATGTGACTCCAGACCCACAGCGATGTGGTTGACTCTGAAATGTCCGAGCAAGCCACTCAGTTCCAGGGCAGTTAGGGAGGGGCAACAAATGCTGGCCATGAAAGAATAAAGGGTGAAACAGAGAGTCACAGTGACTGTCTCTCCCTCTGCATTGGAAATCCAGCTCTCCGATCCTGGGTAATGTGGGATTCCCTGGGAGGTCCCTGCCAGACTCCAGCTCTCACTCCCGTTGGAGGGAGGAGACCTTTGGGGCGATGCAATCGGGGAATGTTTAACGTGTTAAGAGGGTTTGAGAGGGTGGCGTAAGGTTTGGACAGGGAGACGGGAACAGAGGCGATTTAGGTGCCAGGGATGAGGGACTTCCAAGTTATATTGAGAAGCAGGGACTGCTTTTGGATCACAACAGGGAGTGGGCCATTCAGCCCCTCCAGCCTGCTCCCTCATTCAACAAGATCATGGCTGAGCTGATCATGGTCTCAACCTGTCCCTCCCCCACCGCCCATAACCCTGGACTCAGCCTTGAATGTATTCAGTGACCCAGCCTCCACTGCTCTCTGGGGAAGAGGATTCCACAGACTAACGACCCTCTGAGAGAAGAAACACCTCCTCATCTCCGTCTTAAATAGGCGCACTTCAGTTTGAAACTGTGACCCCTGGTTCTGTGCCCCCCAGCAGGGGTAAACACCCTCTCGGATTCTACCCCATCGATTCCCCCTCAGAATCTTGTAGGTTTCAATAAGGTCACCTCTCCATTCTCCTGAACTCCAGTGAGCATAGACCCAACCTGCTCAACCTTTCCTCAGAAGACAACCCCTTCATCCCAGGAATCAGCGGAGAGAACCTTCTCTGAACTGCCCCCAGTGCAAAGTATATCCCTCCTTAAGTCCGGAGACCAAAGCTGTCTACAGTACTCTGGGTGCAGTCTCACCAATGCCCTGTGCAGTCGTAGCAAGATTTCCCCACTTCTGTGCTCCATCCCGCTTGCAAAATAAAAGATCAACGCTCCATTTGCCCTCCTAATTATTCCTGTGCCTACGGGTTGACTTTTTTTGGGGGATCATGTGCGAGCACGCTGAGATCTCGCTGCACTGCCGCGCTCTGCAGTCCCTCTCCGTTCAAGTGGGGCAGGGGACGTCAAGAGGAGATGCGACAGAGCTGTTCAAAATCGGGAATGGTTTTAGGTAAAGTAAAAAAGGAGGAAACGCCTCCAGCGACAGGAGGGTCAGTAACCAGAGGACACAGAGTTAAGACAATTGTGAGGCACAGGAACCAGAGGCGGCAAGTGGAGACGCTTTGTGTTTATTTTTTTTAAAAAGCAGAGAGCTGCTGTGATGCGGAACCCGCTGCCTGAAAGGGCGGCGGGAGCGGATTCAATGATAACTTTCCAAAGAGAATCGGATAAACCCCTGATTATGAGAATATTTGGGTGGTGGTGGTGGTGAATGGGGAGTAGAAAGGACAAGGTGGTGGGCTTTATACGGAACAGCTCTTTCAAGGAGCCAGCACAGGAGCGATGGGCCGAGCGGCTGCCTCTTGTGTTCTGGAGTCCTCGAGGTAGTGGGGATGCCGAATGTCAGGGTGAAATGAGAGGGTGGGTCATTCAGGGGGCGATGATAGGGAGGCCCAACCCACAAAGCACCCACTGAATCAGCAACTCTCACCCCGCACAAGGGCTGAGGAGGGGGCAGGGTGAATGGAAAAAACTTCAAATGCTGGGATTTTATTTATTTATTTATTTGGTTAAGCGAAAGGGGGATTGGGAGCCCTGGACGAAGATATGCGGAAGGTAGAGATCAGAGCCAAGCTGGTGAGTGAACGGTGGGACCGGACCGGAGGGACTGAAAGATCTGGTGCTGATGATCTCTGGAGGGAGTGAGCGCGAGGCAGTGAGTCAGAGGGTGAGGCAGGAGGAGAATCTGAGGGTCCTGGAGGTTCCTCAGTGCCTTGGGGACTGCGGGGATGGGGGGGGAGGTGGGGGGGCACAGTGTTGGTCTCAGGATGAAGCCTGCTCTTCGAGGCTGAATGGAGTGAGCCCAGCTGGCGAGGACGGTGTCAATGGCGGAGGGTGGGAAGAGGGTGGGGGGGATGGGTGGTGGTCCAATTAAACCTGAGGACTCCTAGCTCCTGGGAACCCATCTGGTGCCACCCACCCAACCTGTGGCAGCAAGAGGGTGGGCGGTGGGCGAGAGCGACACGCGGGCACTGCCCAGGGTAGAAATCCCTCGGGGGAAACAGCAGAAAGTGGGCTGCCAGTTCGCTGCCAATATTCGAGGCGGTGGTGGTGGGTGGGGTGGGGAGGTGGGGATTTGTGAGGGGGTGGGGGGAGAAATGGTCCATAATGGCCATAGCACCCAGGATGGGATATCTACGCCAGTTGCCATTTTGTGAGGTGCCAGGGAAACATCACCAGGAAAGGACCCGGTGCACATGCAGGGACTGAGAACTTACTGTCACTGGCCCTCCCACTGACCAAACAACTCTCACCGTGGAGACAACATCGCCTAGACCGATCCGAGCACTGCCTCACACGCTTCACCCTCACCAAAACACACCCCTTACTAAGGGGAAAGAGAAGTGAACCCTCCATACTCACTGTGTGGGAGGCGGGTCATTGTCCTGTCCACTGAAAAAGATGGAAAGTAAAAATCACCCTCAACATCACCCTCAACATCACCCTCACATCACACTAAACATCACCCTCAACATCACCTTCAACATCATCCTCAACATCATCCTCAACATCACCCTCAACATCACCTTCAACATCACACTCAACATCACACTCAACATCACACTCAACATCACCCTCAACATCACCCTCAACATCACACTCAACATCACCCTCAACATCACACTCAACATCACCCTCAACATCACCCTCAACATCACACTCAACATCACCCTCAACATCACCCTCAGCATCACCCTCAACATCACCCTCAACATCACCCTCAACATCACCTTCAACATCACCCTCACCATCACCCTCAACATCACCCTCAACATCACCCTCAACATCACCCTCAGCATCACCCTCAACATCACCCTCAACATCACCCTCAACATCACACTCACCATCACCCTCAACATCACCCTCACCATCACCCTCAACATCACCCTCACCATCACCCTCAACATCACCCTCACCATCACCCTCAACATCATCCCCAACATCACACTCAACATCACCCTCAACATTACCCTCTACATCACCCTCAACATCACCCTCAACATTACCCTCTACATCACCCTCAACTCCACAGCAAAACACAGCCTTAAAAATCCAACACACGCTCAGCTTCTCATATCAAACACTGGCAAACTCCCCAAACACACACCCTCTGTCCTCCCCTGTCACACCCCCTCCATTTCCCTCCATCACACCCCCTCCACTTCCCCCGTCACGCCCTCTCCATCTCCTTGTATCACACTCTGTCCATCTCTCTCTCTCTCACACACCCTGTCCATGTCTTTCTGTCACACTCTGTTCATCATCCCCTATCACACTCTGCCCATCTCTCTCTCTCACATTCTCTGCCCATCTCCCTCTGTCACACTCTGTCTATCTCCCTCTGTCACACTCTCTCTATCTCCCTCTGTCACAATCTATCCAGTTTTTTCTCTATCACACTCTGCCCATCTTTCCCTTTCACTCACTGCCCATCTCTTTCTCACACTCTCTACCCATTTGTCTCTCTTTCACACTCTCTGCCCATCTCCCTCTGTCACAATCTATCCAGCTTACTCTCTACCATACTCTACCCATCCCTCTCTATCACACCTTGCCCATCTTCCTTCATCACACTCTGTCCATCTCTCTACCACACTCTACCCATCCCTCTCTATCACACCTTGCTCATCTCCCTCTATCACACTCTGTACATCTCCCTCTCTCTATCACACTCCACCCATCTCCATCTCTCTATCACACTCTACCCATCTCCCCCTCTGTCACACTCTGCCCATCTCCCTCTGTCACAATCTATCCAGCTTACTCTCTAACCATACTCTACCCATCCCCTCTCTATCACACCTTGCTCATCTCCCTCTATCACACTCTACCCATCTCCATCTCTCTACCACACTCTGCCCATCCCTCTCTATCACACCTTGCTCATCTCCCTCTATCACACTCTACCCATCTCCATCTCTCTACCACACTCTGCCCATCTCTCCCTCTGTCACACTCTGCCCATCTCCCTGTATCACACTCTATCCAAATCTCTCTCTTTCTCTCTGGCTGATAATGATCCGTTACCTTTACAGATGGGTTTGCTGGTGTTCCATTTTCCGTATTTAGTGCAGATTCTGCTGGAGCTTCCGACCAGGATGAATCCGGGATTACAATGGTATTCCACCACTGTCCCCTCCACTGGGACCCTGAACCTCTCCCTGGTCACGATGTAGCCATTTTCCAGTTTCAGGGCCAGTCTCGAGCAGTTCCGCACTGTGTGGAGGGAGAAGCAGAGAAAACGTGATTGAACTCTGAGAGATGGGCTGCTCTGAGTAAATCAGAAACATCTTTGTTCAGAATCTATCACCCAGGTGTCTCGTGTTGCTTTCACCAGGTGAAGATTCTCTATCAGATATTTCAAGAATCTTTCATGCATATTACATCAACCAATCCTAGAGATGGCCAGTCACAGAGGGGGGAAAGGACAGTGTCTGACTCCCTGACCCACCCAGTCCCAGAGGGGGAAAGGACAGTGTCTGACCCAGTGACCCCACCCAGTCCCAGAGGGGGGAAAAGGACAGTGTCCTGACCCCCTGTCCCACCCAGTCCCAGAGGGGGAAAAGGACAGTGTCCTGACCCCCTGTCCCACCCAGTCCCAGAGGGGGAAAAGGACAGTGTCTGACCCAGTGACCCACCCAGTCCCAAAGGGGGAAAGGACAGTGTCTGACCCAGTGACCCACCCAGTCCCAGAGGGGGAAAGGACAGTGTCTGACCCGCTATCCCACCCGGTCCCAGAGGGGGAAAGGGACAGTGTCTGACCCCACTGTCCCACCCTTTCCCAGAGGGGGAAAGGAGAGTGTCTGACCCACTGTCCCACCCAGTCCCAGAGGGGGAAAAGGACAGTGTCTGACCCCCTGTCCCACCCAGTCCCAGAGGGGGAAAGGACAGTGTCTGACCCACTGTCCCACCCAGTCCCAGAGGGGGAAAAAGGACAGTGTCTGACCCCCTGTCCCACCCAGTCCCCAGAGGGGGAAAAGGACAGTGTCTGACCCCCTGTCCCACCCAGTCCCAGAGGGGGGAAAGGACAGTGTCTGACCCAGTGACCCACCCAGTCCCAGAGGGGGAAAGGACAGTGTCTGACCCAGTGACCCACCCAGTCCCAGAGGGGGAAAAGGACAGTGTCTGACCCCCTGTCCCACCCAGTCCCAGAGGGGGAAAAGGACAGTGTCTGACCCCCTGTCCCACCCAGTCCCAGAGGGGGAAAGGACAGTGTCTGACCCAGTGACCCACCCAGTCCCAGAGGGGGAAAGGACAGTGTCTGACACAGTGACCCACCCAGTCCCAGAGGGGGGAAAGGACAGTGTCTGACCCACTGTCCCACCCAGTCCCAGAGGGGGAAAGGACAGTGTCTGACCCACTGTCCCACCCAATCCCAGAGGGGGGAAAGGACAGTGTCTGACCCACTGTCCCACCCAGTCCCAGAGGGGGAAAGGACAGTGTCTGACCCACTGTCCCACCCAGTCCCAGAGGGGGAAAAGGACAGTGTCTGACCCCCCTGTCCCACCCAGTCCCAGAGGGGGGAAAGGACAGTGTCTGACCCACTGTCCCACCCAGTCCCCAGAGGGGGAAAAGGACAGTGTCTGACCCCCTGTCCCACCCAGTCCCAGAGGGGGAAAAGGACAGTGTCTGACCCCCTGTCCCCACCCAGTCCCAGAGGGGGAAAGGACAGTGTCTGACCCAGTGGACCCCACCCAGTCCCAGAGGGGGAAAGGACAGTGTCTGACCCAGTGACCCACCCAGTCCCAGAGGGGGAAAAGGACAGTGTCTGACCCCCTGTCCCACCCAGTCCCCAGAGGGGGAAAAGGACAGTGTCTGACCCCCTGTCCCACCCAGTCCCAGAGGGGGGGAAAGGACAGTGTCTGACCCAGTGACCCACCCAGTCCCAGAGGGGGGAAAGGACAGTGTCTGACACAGTGACCCACCCAGTCCCAGAGGGGGAAAGGACCGCCTTGCCCTTCAATACTCACAACAGCGGCTGTGCTTGTCCATGTCGGTCCACATCCCATTGTCCAGGCACTTGCGGACCCGTGGTCCATCCAACTCACGGTTGACCCTGCAGACAAACTCGATTTCGTAGGCCACAGGCAGGATCTCAATGGAGTGGATCTGCTCCTGGGTCAGCCCAGGGTAACGAATCCCGCCGTCCGGAGGGGGCCTTATCTTCCGGCAGCCTGGAAAAGCCCCCCCAAAAAAAAAAAAAACAACAAACAGGGAATGACTTCACTGGGATCCAGGAGAGGGTGGCCTCCCCTCCACCTCAAGAGGAAGTGAATCGAGTGGGACCCCGCCTCGCGCAAACCACCCAGCACCGCCCCATGCGCCACTCCCAACTCTCCACTCCCGACACCGCCCCCCCCCGTGCACCCTGTTATTCAATTAGATCTTGGCTCAACACCGTCAATATTCCCCCTGCTCCGCATCCCTTGATACCGCGCCCCCCCCCCCCACCGTCAGGTCAGTCTCAGGCCATGGCAACCATGACAACCGCCAACGGCCGTTGTGAAAACCCATCTGGTTCACTAATGCCCCCTCTTCATGGGGCAAGGAGACCTGCCGTCCTTACCCGGTCCGGCCTGCACGTGACTCCAGGCTCCACGGCGCTGCCCCCCACCCCCCCCAACCCCCCCCACTCTGAAATGGCCGAGCGAGCCACCCCGGTCCAGGGGCAATTAGGGGCGGGCAACAGACTGTGGCCCTTGTGCCTGAGGCGCCCGTGGACCCAGGAAAGGATAAAGAGAAAGGGGGAATTTTTCTTTTTTTATAAAAAAAAACCAAATGAACAAAAACTTTCCCTGTAGAAAAATCCAACAGTCTCAGTCTGGACATCACCAATAAACCCTCCCCCCCCTCCCCGTTTCCCCATGGTGTTTTGGCAGGGGGGTGGGGGGCGGTGTGGGGGGGGGGGGGGGGGAACGGGGCGGTGGAGGGGGGTGGGGGGGTGTGGGGGGGTGGGGGGGGGAACGGGGGCAGTGGGGGTTGGGGGAGTTGGGGGGGGGGGGGAACGGGGTGGTGGAGGGGGGGGTGTGGGGGGGGGAACGGGGCGGTGGGGGTTGGGGGAGTTGAGGGGGGGAACGGGGGTGGTGGAGGGGGGTGTGGGGGGGGAACGGGGTGGTGGGGGGTTGGGGGAGTTGAGGGGGGGGAACGGGGGTGGTGGAGGGGGTGTGGTGGGGGAGAACGGGGCGGTGGAGGGGGGGGTGTGGGGGGAGAACGGGGGCGGTGGGGGGTGGGGGGGGTGTGGGGGGGATTGGGGCGGTGGAGGTGGGGGGTTGTGGAGGGGGAGAACGGGGCGGTGAGGGTGGGTGTGGGGGGGATTGGGGCGGTGGAGGGGGGGTGTGGGGGGGGAAACTGGGGTGTTGGGGTGGGGGGGTGTGGGGGGGGGAACAGGACAGTGGAGGGGGGTGTGGGGGGGGGGAAACAGGACGGTGGGGGGTGGGGGGGGTGTGGGGGGGGGATTGGGGCGGTGGGTGGGGGTGGGGGGGTGTTTAGTGGGGAGGGAAGGTTTGGATTTCCACTAGCCTTTTTGCGTGAGGAGCTGCTTCCTGACATCGAGCCCCAAACCCCACCTGGTTCCGGTCAGGAAGATCCTGTTCTGGATTCTCCTGGCCAGAGGCAAAAGGCAGAATTTTACCGCCCCTCCCGCCGGCGGGAATTTCCAGCCCCCCGCCCAGGTCGACGGACCTTTGAACGGGCCCTTCCCCCCATAGCGACAGGGCCGTAAAACCAGCCGCCCCCCCTCAACCTCGCCTCATCTCCCCCCCGCAACCGCCAGCAACACCCCCCCCCCCCCCCCCCCACCACCAATCAATCGCTCTCTCCCGACCCCTGACCTTTTCCTTGTCCTAAACTCCTCGCTTTGATCCCTTCACACTCGAGGCGGGGGGGGGGACACATGGCCAGAGAAAGCCGGGAGGCCCCGGGCGCTTACCTATGGTGCCGTTCCAAGAGGACAAGACCGGGCCAGGCGGGATCAGCACAGCCAAAAGCAGGATCCAGGCTTCCATCCTTGAGAGAGAGGGAGGGGGAGGGAGAATCTGAAAGGCAAGAAGGGAGAAGGGGGAGCGGAGAAAGCGTCAGCCAATGGGAAAACACCGTCATCTACAGTCCTGGAACCAAGGCCAAGGCCCCCCCCACCCCAGCGTCACTAAACCCACTGGCGTTCTCATCAATCCCAGGCGGGAAGTTGGGCGATGAGGTGTACGCGGGCTTCCCCTCCGAACAGGGGCTGGATCTCAGTCCGCAACCCCGGCCTCCCTCTCTCAAGCCCGGGCAGCTCGCCGTCCAACACACTCCGGCCAACCGTTCCTGACATTCCCGCCCTCCGCAAGTCAGCAGCCTCCAGTCCTGGGCTCACACTCGCTCTCTGGTCTGGGTAATTTTTTAATGGGGAGAGGGGGGAGAGAGAGCGAGAGAGAGACAGAGAGAGAGTGAGACAGAGAGCGAGAGAGAGACACAGAGAGAGCGAGAGAGAGAGACAGAGAGAGCGAGAGAGAGACAGAGAGCGAGAGAGAGAGAGCAAGAGAGAGAGCGAGAGAGAGAGTGAGAGAGAGAGACAGAGAGAGCGAGAGAGAGACAGAGAGCGAGAGAGAGAGAAAGCGCGAGAGAGAGAGCGAGAGAGAGAGTGAGAGAGAGAGACAGAGAGAGCGAGAGAGAGAGAAAGCGCGAGACAGAGAGCGAGTGAGAGAGAGAGAGAGCGAGAGAGAGCGAGAGAGAGAGAGCGAGAGAGAGCGAGAGAGAGAGTGAGAGAGAGAGAGCGAGAGAGAGCGAGAGTGAGAGAGCGAGAGAGAGCGAGAGAGAGAGTGAGAGAGAGCGAGAGAGAGAGCGCGAGTGAGAGAGAGAGAGAGCGAGAGAGAGAGAGCGAGAGAGAGCGAGAGAGAGCGAGAGAGAGAGAGAGCGAGAGAGAGCGGAGAGAGAGAGTGAGAGAGAGCGAGAGAGAGCGAGAGAGAGAGTGAGAAAGAGACAGAGAGCGAGAGAGAGACAGAGAGAGAGAGAGACAGAGAGAGAGACAGAGAGAGAGAAAGATAAAAAGCGAGAGAGATACAGAAAGAGTGAGAGAGACAGAGAGCGAGAGAGAGACAGAGAGAGAGAGAGACAGAGAGAGAGAAAGATAAAAAGCGAGAGAGATACAGAAAGAGTGAGAGAGACAGAGAGAAAGAGACAGAGAGCGAGAGAGAGACAGAGAGAGAGAGAGTGAGAGAGACAGGCCCGCTCGATCCCAGCCTCCGCCAGTTAGTGGCCGTCAGGGTCTGAAGGCGGCCAATCCAATGGGGAGGCTCCGCAGCCAATTAGGAGCCTGGGCTGTGACATCATGTGACAGAGGGGGGTGATGCCGTTGACAGGAGGTTGCTCACAGCTACAGGTTTCAAGGCCTCTCAGGGCCTCCAACCCCATTTATCACTGAAGGCTCAAAAAATAGTTTTGAAAACACAAGTGTGAGGCGCTGCCACCTTCCCCGGCAGAACGTGCTGCCCCACGCGGCCGAAGTGCCAGTGACAGGGCCACCCCCCCCGCCCGCCCCCTCTCTCTCTTCCTTCTTTTTTGCGCCGTCTTGTCGCGGCTGCCGTGAGAGGCATCCCAAACTTTTCCACGTCCGACGGAAAAGTCCGGACGACGGCATCGCCGACCAGCTCGACCAATTTGTCGATCAGTCGCGTCAAAAAATGGCAGCCGGGGCTTACCGATTTCACCGCCCCTTCTGGAGCTCGGGGGGGGGGTGGGGTGGGGGGGGGGGGGTGGGCACACTGGCATCGCCTCGGTCTGCCCACCCGACCCGGCACCCCCATCTCTCTCTCTCTCTCTCTCTCTCTCTCTCTCGGGAACGCCACCCTTTCCAACCCCTGTGAGCGAGGGAGGTCCTTGCGGCGCAGTGGGCAAACGCCCCAACCCCCCTGGGCCGGGTTCGAGTCCCACTCCCAAGGGCTTGTCGACCAGGGAAGGCGGGTTCGTAAGGTGGCCCTGAGCAGGTTGTCCCTGATGGCCGGCGGTAAGAGCGCGAGAGCTTCCTGGTCAGCCAACACTGCAGAAGGCAGCGGCAAACCACTGCAGCACTTGGCCGGGCGTAATCAGGGACCAATCCAATGGAAGCTGATGGTCTCCAGCGCCCTCTTAGTTTCTTATGCTGGAGGAGGAGGACGATGATTCCATGAGTAATCCCAGGCACCACCTCTCAGGAAGGAGGTATAGGCCTTGGAGGCAGTGTAACGTCAAGTTACCCAGAATGATGCCTGGACCCCAAGAGGTTAAGTTACAATGAGAAACTAAACTGAAATTGATAAGGTTAAGGGCCGACTTCACTGAAAATTTCAAGATATTGAGTGAACCAGCGGTAGGGGGTGGGGGGTGGGGGGGTGGGGGTTGGGGGGGGTGGTGGGCGGGGTTGTGGGTTAGAGAGGAACTACATCTATTGGTTGGAGAGTCCAGGACAAGGGGACCATAGTGTAAAAATGTGTCAGGCCTTTCAGGAGTGAACTTAGGAAAAGCCTCTACGCACAAAGGACGGGGGGAAGTCTGGAACTTTCTTCCCCAAGCGGTCGATCACGTGCTCATTTTAAATCTGAGATCGACAGACTTGTTACGCTGCAGAAGGAGGCCGCTCGGCCCATCGTGTCTGCACCGGCTTCCCAACTGAGCAGCTCAGCCCAGTGTCATTCCTCCCGCCTTCCCTCTGTAACCCTGCGTATACTTTCTTTGCAGACAACAGTGCTTCGATTGAATCTGCCTCCACCACTCTCTCAGGCCAGACCCCCAACCACTCGCTGCGTGAGAAAGTTTCTCCTCGTGTCACTGTGGCTTATTTCACGAATTGCTTGGAAAGGAGCTTGGGAGTTTGGGAGGGGGAGGGGGGGGGGGCTGGGGGGGGGGGGGGGGGGGTGGGGGGAGAGAGTCGGAGGATCCAGTTGCCGCGGCCCACGTGGGAACCAGCGGCGTAGCCGGGACCAGGAGTCGTGGTCTGCCAGGGGAATCTGAGGAGTCGGTGTCCACGTTAAAACGCAGACCGTCAAAGAGGATCACCTCCGGGAGCGGGACCCGAAACCACCCGCCAATCGGCTTAGGGTCAAGCGGGTTGGAGAACTAAGCGCGAGGCTCAAAGGGTGGTGTGGGAAGAAGGGTGGGGTGGGGGTGGAGTGGGGGGTGGGGGCACTGGCACCCCCGGTTCTCAGAGACGAGAGAGCTGTTCCGTTGAGATGGGCCCCGCTTCAGTCAGGCTCGGGGCCAGCATCCTGGTCAATCGGGGCTGTGGACAGCGCTCCAAACTGATAAGAGGGAAGGGAGGGGTGGGTGAGGGGAGACTGAGAAATCCAGAGAGAAAGGTCGGGGTATTGGAACGGAGTAGCGACGTGGGTCAAAGGCAAGGAGAGTGGGACAGGGAGGGGCAGAGAGCTTGACAAAAAAAATTGTACATCAGCGAATTGCGGGGGAAGAGGAGTAAAAATAAAGAAATTATGGTTCTTTATCTGAATGCACGAGGCAGGTGAACTAGCGGCACAGACAAAGGTAAACGATAGACCTAATCGCCATTTCGGGAACAGGGGGCTGAGTTTTGCCCTTGACGAGCAGGTGGGCTGAAAGAGCGCACGTCTCCCCGAGGCTAAGTGCTGCCTCGGGGAGATCGCCAAAAGGTTTTCAAGGTTTAAAAATAGAAAAGTAAAAAAAATCATCAACATGTCGCCCTCTCACGTGAGAACGTCACACGAGGTGGGACACGTTAATAAAGTGCACAGAAACTTTATTAAACTTTTTTAAAACCCACATGAAACCTGATCCCGCCGGCGGATGAGGTTTCTTGTTTTTTTTTCTAGTTGCCGCCGGGACTCCTGGCCGACCTGCCAACCTTCAGGTTGGACGGGCAGGTCCTTTAGTTGCTTAACTGATCCTGTTAACGGCCTCAATTGGCCATTGACAGGTCGGCGGGCCGGCAGCTGATTTTGCTGCCCCTCCCCCCACCTTCCTGAAGGGGGGGCTCGGTGACATCGGGAGTTCCGCCCAACATCATCCCGCGTCATTTTTTTGCATCGGCGAATGGGCCCCGCCCCCTGCTCGCTGACGGCAAAATTCAGCCCCTGGTTACAAGGTGATCAGGTTTGGGAAATAAATATTCCAGCGTACACAATGTTTTGGAAAGACAGACAGAACGACCAAGGTAGAGGGGTAGTAAAAGATGACATAAGGACATTCGCGAGAAAGGACCTGGTCTCAGAAGATCATGAATTAGAATCAGTAATTTTAATCAGAACTTTAATCTTCATATAGACTGTGACAATCAAATTGGCATTAACGGTCCAGAAGGTGAGTTTGTAGAATATTTTTATGACAGTTTCTTGGAGCAATATGTTGTGGAACTGACTAGGGATAAAGCTATCTTAGATCCAGTATTGCGTAATGAAGCAGAGTTACTTAGTAATGTCTAGGTAAAAGATCCACTGGGAAATAGTGATCATAACACCATTCAATCCCTGTTAAGTTTGAAAGTGACATACTCCAATCACAAACAAGAATCTTAAACTTAAACAAAGCCAATTTATAGGTGTGAGGGGAGTTCTGGCTAAGGTTGGTTGGATAACAAGACTGAAAGGTATGGTGGTATAGGAGCAGTGGGAAACAATTCAAAATGTTCAACAAAAATACATTCCAAAGCTCCAAGAAACTGTAAGCGTTAGTGGTTTGAGGAACTTCAGCTCAGAGTCACTGAGCTGGAGGCTGAGCTGCAGACTCTGCGGCACATGAGGGAGGGGGAAAGTTACCTGGATGCTTTATACCAGGAGGCAGTCACACCACTTAGCATAGGGTCTTCTGATCTGGTCAGTGGCCAGGGACAGGTGGGTGTGAGTGCAAGAGAGGCAGGTAAGGGGACCCAGGGGGCAGGAGTGCAGGAGTGTGAGCCTCTGCAGTTGTCTAATAGGTTTGAGATTCTCTCAGTTTGTTTGGATGAGTGCAGGGGCTGCAGGGTGGATGAGTAAACTGACCATGGCAGCGTGGGACAGGAAGCTATCCAAGTGGGGGGGGGGGGGAGAAAAGGAATGTAGTGGTGGTAGGGGACAGTATAGTAAGGGAGATTGACACTGTTCCCTGTAGCATAGAGCGAGAGTCCAGACAGCTTTGATGCCTGCCCGGTGCCAGGGTTCAGGACATCTGCTCAGGGCTGGAGAGGAACTTGCAGTGGGAATGAGAGGATCCAGTGGTCATGGTCTATGTAGATACCAGCATTATAGGCAGGATGAGGAAGGAGGTTCTGCATAGTCAGTATGACCAGTGAGGCACCAAATTAAAACACAGAACCTCAAACAGTAATAATTTCTGGATTATTACCTGAGCCACATGCAAATTGGCTTAGGACAAATAAGATTAGAGAGATGAATGTGTGGCTGAAAGACTGGTGTGGGAGAAGTGGGTTCCGGTTTATGGGGCACTGGCACCAGTACTGGGGAAAGTGGGATCTGTACAGTTGGGACAGTCTATACCTCAACTGTGCTGGGGCTGGAGCCCTCATGAGCCACCTAACTAGGGAAGTAGAGAGGGTTTTAAACTGAATAGTGGGGGCAAGGGATCAGATTTGGGAAGATGTGGTAAACCAAAGAGCAGAGACAAGGCAAGAGAGACAGGTATTAATGTGGGAACTGATAAACAGACTGTGACAGGAAGGGACAGAGAGTACGATTTAAGGGTAGGACTTTCCCCTCCACAGGCAGGGCCAGGAGCGGCCGTGAGATGGGCCAGACTCCGGCCGCAATTTCACGCTGACTGACCAATTAACAGGCAGCCAGCGTGAAACTCGCACTAAGATCCTCAACGCTGCCGGGGTGGGGGGTGCAGAGCTGCCTCGGGGAGCTCAAAAATTTGAAGTACATAAATAAACAGTTTACAGATAATATAAACATGTCCCCACGTGACTCAGTCACATGAAGGGGGACATGTAAAAAAAACCATGTCAAAAAGTTTCTATTGCTTTTTGGTAACCGTTGGAAACCTCTTCCCGCCCGTGGATGAGGTTTCGGAAAAAAATGCTAAAAGCCGCCTGGCTTATTCTGCAGCCCGCCAACCGAAGTGAAAACTGCAACTTAATTAACTGCTTAAGGGCCATAATAAACTAGCAGGCGCGCTGCCACCTCTCGCATGTGCCTGCCGACCGAATGATCGCGATGTCAGGACACTCTCCCGGTATCATCGCGCACTATTTCACTCCCGTTCAGGTTGGGTGCACGCCTACCCACGGGATGTAACATTCTGCCCTAAGAGTAAATCAGCAGGTAAGGGCTAGATGCTACAAAACTAATAAAAGAACAAAACTAAAGGCTCTGTATCTAAACGCACATACCATTCGAACAAAACAGCTGAACTGATAGCGCAAATAGAAATAAATAAGTACGATCTGAAAGCCATATGGCTACAGGGTGACATAGATTGG
Source organism: Isurus oxyrinchus (assembly GCA_026770705.1). NCBI lineage: Eukaryota > Metazoa > Chordata > Chondrichthyes > Lamniformes > Lamnidae > Isurus > Isurus oxyrinchus. The sequence continues at coordinate 92,476,436 of JANJGN010000021.1, read as the reverse complement.
GAACCCGAATATTGAAGGGTACGTAATATTTAGAAAGGAAAGGAAGTTGGGAAAAGGCGGAGGGGTGGCTCTGTTATTTAATGATGGTATTAGCACATTAGAGAGGGTTGACCTAAGTTCAGGAAATCAGGATGTAGAAGCAGTTTGGATTGAGATGAGGAGTGATAAAGGCAAGGAGTCACTTGTGGGAGTGGTGCACAGGCCCCCTAATTGTAACTACACAGTAGGACAGAGTAGAAAAGAAGAGATAATGGGAGTTCCTCAGAGAGCTACAGCAATGATCATGAGGGAACTTAATCTATATAAAGACTGGAAAAATCAGATGAGCAAAGGTAGGGTAGATGAGGAGCTCATAGAATGTTTTTGGGACAGATTCTTAGAAGAGCATGTTCTGGAGCCAACCAGAGAGCAGGCTGTACTAGACCTGGCATTGAGCAACAAGATGGGATTAATTGATAACCTCATAATGAAGGCACACCTAGGTAGCAGCGATTATAATATGATTGAATTTTACATTCATTTTGAGGTAGAAACAAGGGTGTCCAAGGCGAGTATTTTAAACTTAAAAAGGGCAATAGGGCAATCATGAGGGCATGAAAGCAGAGCTAGCTAAAGTGAACTGGCTAATGAGGTTAAGGGATATGTCAATAGAGGTTCAGTGACAGACATTTAAAGAGATATTTTAGAATATGTACATTCCAATAAGAAATAAAAATCCCGAGGGGAGGGCCCACCATCTGTGGATAACTAAAAGTTAAAGACAGTATCAAACTTAAAGAAAAAGCATATAGTTACACAAAGCCAGATGGTGGGTCAGAAGATTGGAAAGAATATAAAAAACAGCAAAGAGTGTCAAAAAGATTAATAAGGAAGGAAAAATTAGAGTCTGAGAGAAAGCCAACTAGTAATGTAAAAATGGATAGTAAGAGTTTCTATAGATATTTAAATAAGAAAAGAGTTAACAAAGTGAGCGTTGGTCCTATAGAGCATGCGTCTGGGGAATAGATAATGGAAAGTAGGGAGACGGTGAATGAATTAAACAGATATTTTGCTTTGGTCTTCACTATAGAGGACACAAGTAACATCCTGGAAATAGCTGTAAATCCGGAAATGGAAGGGAGGGAGGAGCTTGGGAAAATTACAATCACCTTGAAAGTGATATTGAGCAAATTGTTAGGACTGCAGGCTGACCAATCCCCAAGTCCAGATGGACTTCATCCCTAAGATCTTGAAAGAAGTGGCTAGTGAAATAGTTGATGCACTGGTTTTAATTTTCCAAAGTTCCCTAATTCTGGGAAGGTTCCATTAGATTGGAAAATAGCAAATATAACTCCTTTTTTCAAAAAGGAGGGAGACAGAAATCAGGAAACTATAGGCCAATTAACCTAACAACTGTCATAGGGAAAATGTTAGAAACTATTATTAAAGATGTTATAGCAGGGCACTTGGAAAATTCAAGGCAATCAGGCAGAGTCAACATGGTTTAACCAGTTTATTGGAGTTCTTTGAGGAAGTGACATGTTCCTTGAATAAAGGGGAACTGGTGGATATACTTAGATTTCCAGAAGGCATTTGATAAAGTGCCACATCAAAGATTATTGCAGAAAATAAAAGCTCCTGGTGTAGGAGGTAACATATTGTTATGGATGGAAGATTGGCAAGCTAACAGGAAGCAGAGAGTAGGCATAAATGGATATTTTTTTCTGGTTGGTAGGATATGATGAGTGGTGTGCCACAGGGATCAGTGCTGGAGCCTCAGATTTTTGCAATTTATATAAATGACTTGGATGAAGGGACCAAAGGAATGGTGGCTAAAGTTGCTGATAACACAAAGATAGGCAGGAAAGTAAATTGTGAAGAGGATTTAAGGAGGCTACAAAGTGACATAGACAGGTTAAGAGAGTGAGCAAAGACCTGGCACATGGAGTATAATGTGGGCAAGTGTGAAATCGTTCATTTTGGCAGGAAGAATAAAAAGGAAGCTTATTATCTAAATGGTGAGAGATTGCAGAGCTCTGAGATTCAGAGGGATCTGGGTGTCCTGGTTGGTGCATGAATAACAAAAGGTTAGTATGCAGGTACAACAGGTAATTAGGAAAGCTAATAGAATGTTATCATTTATTATGAGGGGGATTGATTACAAAGGTTATGCTTCAGTACAGGGCACTGGTGAGGCCACATCAAGGGTATTGTGTACAGTACTGTTTCCTTATTTAAAGAAAGATGTAAATGTGTTAGAAGCAGTTCAGAGAAGGTTTACTAGACTAATACCAGGAATGGGAGAGTTGTCCAATGAGGAAAGGCTGAACAGGCTAGGCTTGTACCCGCTGGAGCTTAGAAGAGTAAGAGGCGACTTGATTGAATCTTATAAGATCTTGAGGGGTCTTGACGGGATGACTGGAGAGGCTGTTTCCTCTTGTGCGAGAATCTAGAACTAGAGGTCACTCATTTTAGGCAGAGATGAGGAGAAATTTTTTTCTCTCAGAGAGTAATGAGTCTTTGGAACTCTCTTCCTCGAAAGGTGGTGGAAGCAGAGTCTCTGAATATTCTTAAGGCAGAGCTAGATAGATTCTTGATTAACAAGGGGGTGAAAGGTTATCGGGGGGTAGGCAGGAATGTGAAGTTGAGGTTACAATCAGATCGAAAATACAGTCTCAGGGCAAGGAGACAAGCATTTAGGACTGAGCTGAGGAGAAATTACTTCACTCAAACGGTTATGAATGCTTGGAATTCTCTACCCCAGCGGGTTGTAAGTGCTCCATCGTCGAGTACGTTTAAGGCTGGGATAGATGGATTTTTGATCTCTAGGGAATCAAGGGATATGGGAAACGGGCAGGGTAAATGGAGTTGAAGCCAGAGATCAGCCATGATCGTGTTGAATGGAGGAGCGAGCTCGATGGGCCATGCCGTATTACACCTGCTCCTATTTCTTGTTGTTCCTGTGTACAGCAAGATCCCACTATATCTTGCAGCCAGTGGAGGGAGGGGTGGGGGGCAGTGAGGAACTGAGCTAAAAGTAAATCAGGCTCCGGGTTCAGTTCCTGGGCCGTGTTAAGTTTAGTCAGACCGAGGCAGGAGCGAACATTCATCTCAGCAAGCCCAGTGAATTACACTGATCGGAATCATAGAAGAAACATCAGTAAATCAATATTGAAGTGCTGACGACACCTGACCGATTTCAACAGGTTTAGTAGCAGGGTCAGTTTGGATCACCCTTAAAGTAGCTGCACCTGGGGAAAGGGAGGGGACTGGAACAGAGGGATGGTGAGCAGCAGCACTGTCACAGAATGTCCTGCGGGTGGCAGTGTCACCACACACTTCTCCAGCTCTCCAGACAAGGGAGAAGTCCCATCCCAACGAAGCTGGCCCCTGTCTTCCTGAGTGAGGTCGTGCATCCCCCCTCCTCCCAAACCCGCCCCCCGCCCCCACCCCCCCACTGCGCTCATGAGAGCTGTAATACCAATAGATAGAGGGGCTTCAGCTGTAGCTCAGTGAATGGCACTCCCACCTTGCTGTCAGATAGATGTCACTTTAAGGGCCGTTCCACTCGGAGCTGAATTATCAATTGCCTGTGGTAAAGTAAGATTTTGCCTTTACCTAACGCCAGGTGTCTCAAAGCACTTTACAGCCAATTAAGTACTTTTTTTGGAAGTGTGGTTACTGCTGTAATGTAGAAAACGAGGCAGCCAATTTGCACTCAGCAAACTCCCACAATCAGCAAAGTGATAATGACCAGATAATCTGTTTTTGTGATGTTGATCGAAGGACAAATATTGGCCAGGACACCGGGGAGAACTCCCCAGCTATAATAAAAGCAAAGTAATGCTTAAAAGCAAAATAAAACTTCCTCAGAATAGTTATGCAGATGCTTTCACATCCACGCGAACAGGCAGATGGGCCTGCTCAATTTAACTTCTCATCTGAAAACAGTGCAGCACTCCCTCAATACTGACCCTCTGACAGTGCAGCACTCCCTCTGTACTGACCCTCTGACAGTGCAGCACTCCCTCAGTACTGACCCTCTGACAGCGCAGAAGCAGAAACTGTGGATAAATGAACATTTTCGAGTTGGCAAGATGTAATGAGTGGAATGACACAGGGATCAGTGCTGAGGCCGCAACTATTTACAATCTATATCAATGACTTGGATGAAGGGACCAAATGTGTGGTTGCTAAATTTTCTGATGACACAAAGGTAAATAGCCAAGCGAAGTTGTGAAGAGGACCTAAGGAGAGCACAAAGGGAAGTTGGATAGGCTAAGCAAGTGGGGAAAAATTGGCAGATGGAGTATAATGTGGGAAAATGTGAACTTATCCACTTTGGCAGGAAGGATAAAAAAGCAGCATATTAGTGGTGGGGGCAGGGTCATCGAATAATTTTTAAGGCAGAGGGAGATAGATTGTTGTCTAACAAGGGAGTCAGAGGCTATCAGGCGAGAACGTGGAGTTGAGGCCACAATAAGATCAGCCTTGACCTTATTGAATGGTGGAGCAGGCTTGAGGGGAAGAATGGATTACTCCTGCTTCTAATTATATGTTAGCATGTTCATATGTTCGTATGTGAATAGCTGAGGCCCTGATTCCTGTGGTACTCCAACCCATTGCCAACCTGAAAATGACCCATTTATGCCTTCTCTCTATTTCCTGTTAGCTAACCAATCCTCTATCCATGTTAAAGTGCTTCCCGTTATACCATGAGCTTTTATCTTGCATCATAATCCTTGATGTGGCACCTTGTCAAATGCCTTCTGGAAATCTAAGTACAGCACATCCACAGGTTCCCCTTAATCCATATTGCTTGTTGCCTCCTCAAGGATCTCCAACAAATTAGTTAAACATGATTTCCCTGCCGGGTTGCATTGAGATTTTCTAAGTTCCCCACCGTAACCTCCTTAATAACAGATTCCAGCACTTTCGCTATGACAGATGGTCTAACTGGACTGTAGTTTCCTGATTTCTGTCTCTCTCTCCTTTCTTGAATAGAGGAGTCACATTCGCTATTTCCGAATCTAATCGGATCTTTCCAGAATCTAGGGAATTTTGGAAAATTAAACAATTTATATCAATGACTTGGATGAAGGGACCAAATGTATGGTTACTAATCTTGCTGACAATACAAAGAAAGGCAGGAAAGTAAGTTGTGAAGAGGACTTAAGGACATGGATAGGTTAAGCAAGTGGGTAAAAAATTTGGCAAATGGAGTATACTGTGGGAAAATGTGAAATTGTCCACTTTGGCAGGAAGGATAGAAAAACAGCAAATTATTTAAATGGAGAGAGATTGCAGAGGTACAGAGGGATCTGGGTCTCTTGGTACATGAATCATAAAAGGTTAGTTTGCAGAATAACAAGTGATTAGGAAGGTAAATGGTATGTTGTCATTTATGCAAGGGGAATAGAATGTATAAGCAGGCATAAAAACGGAAAGTGCTGGAAAAACTCAGTAGGTCTGGCAGCATCTCTCCACAGATGCTGCCAGACCTGCTGAGTTTTTCTAACACTTTTGTGTTTTTATTTCAGGTCTCCTGCATCTGCAGTATTTTGCTTTTACGGAAGTAGGGATGTTTTGCTGCAGCTGTACAGGGCGTTGGTTAGGCTACTCTATTTGGGTACTGTGTACAATTTTGGTCTCCTCATTTAAGAAAGGTCAGGGGCTAGGAATCCTATGGCGAGTAACTCACCACCTGACTCCCCAAAGCCTGCCCATCATCTACAAGGCACAAGTCAGGAGTGTGGTGGCATACTCTCCACTTGCCTGGATGAATGCAGCTCCCACAACACTCAAGAAGCTTGACACCATCCAGGACAAAGTAGCCCGCTTGATTGGCACCACACCCACAAACATTCACTCCCTCCACCATCGACACACAGTGGCAGCAGTGTGTACCATCTACAAGGTGCACTGCAGGAACTCAGCAAGGTTCCTTCAACAGCACCTTTCAAACTCATGGCCACTACCATGTAGAAGGACAAGGGCAGCAGACACATGGGAACACCACCATGTGGAAGTTCCCCTCCAAGCCACTCACCATACTGACTTGGAAATATATCGGCCGTTCCTTCACTGTCGTTGGGTCAAAATCCTGGAATTCCCTCCCTAACAGCACCGTGGGTGTACCTACACCACAGGGACTGCAGCAGTTCAAGAAGGCAGCTCACCACCACCTTCTCAAGAACAATCAGGGATGGGCAATGTTAGGACATAGAAATAGTTCAAGTAAACTATATTGGCATTTGTAGGTGTTCAGTAGCTGCTGCTCCACATATCTGAACAAACAAATAAAAGTTAGGATCTACCAAGCTGGGTCCCACCCTGGGATCAGGCTTGTCCAGTGGAAATGGCAGCTGGGGATCGTCACAGGCAATAAATGCTGACCTAGCTTTTGACACCCACGACCCATAAATGAATTTTTAAAAGATGCATTAAAAGCAGTTCAGAGAAGGTTCAGTCTACAATTCCTGGGATGAGGATGTTATCTTCTGCAGCTGTACAGGCCGTTGGTTAGGCTGCTTTTGGGGTACTGTGCACAATTTTGGTCTCCTTGTTTAAGAGAGGTCAGAGGCTAGGAATCCTAGACAAATCCTGGACAAACTGGGCCTGTATCCACTGGCGTTTAGAAAGAGAGGGGATCACACTGAAACATACAAGATCCTGAGGGGACTTGACAAGGTGGATGGTGAAAGGTTTCCGCAAGAGGGAGAGACTTGACCCAGGCGGCGCAGTTTAAAAATAAAGGGGTGTCCCAGTTAAGACGGGAAATGAGGGGAAATTTCTTTTCTTTCAGAGGGTCTGTGGAACTCTCTTGCCCGGAGAGCAGTGGGTCAATGAATATGCCTTAAGGGAGAGGTAGATAGATTCTTGACTAACTAGGGAGTCAAAGGAATGCGAAGTTGGAGCCATGATCAGATCAGCCGCGAGCTTATCGAACGACGGAGCAGGCTCGAGGGGCTGAATGGCCTACGCCTGCTTCTAATTCGTACGTTCGCATGTTCCTATGCATGCACCGTTGGAGACGCCATCTTTCAGATGAGACACTAGGCCTGACAATTGGGATGGGAAAGATCCCATAGGACTATTACAAAGAACCGCAGGGGGAGTTCTCGTCGTGTCCTGGACAATATTAGTCCCTTGATCATCGCCGCCCGAGAGAAACAGATTATCTGCTGCCTGTGAGATCTTGCTGTGCGCAAATCGTCTGCCGTGGTTCCAGCATTGCAACAGTGATGGCACTTCAAATAAAAAAGGCCCTGTGGAATATGGAGTTAGCCATTTCGGACTGAACTCTTCACCTCAGAGAGTTGTGGATGCTCCACATATTCAAGGCAGAAATCGAGACATTTTTGAATACTAAAGGAAGTCAGAAAGGTGGGGAGAGAACAGGAAAGTGGAGACAAGGCAGAAGATCAGCAATGATCCTATTGAATGGTGGAGCAGGCTCAAGGGGCCGAATGGCCTGCTCCTACTCCTAAGTCTAACATTCTTATGCGACGTCACTGAAGCAGATTATCTGGTTGTAGTAATTATAGTTCGGATAAACGTAGGACTGTCGCTTTAAGAATAATCCTTTGTTGTAAGATCTCATGATCTGTGCAAACCAATGAGTTAGCAGCATGGGGAACCTTGGGTGGGGGGGGAGAACTTCTTTAATTATAGAGCTTGATGCACACATGTAGCTGCTGCTGCTGTCTTATAAATAAAGTTCAATGTTTCCACCAAGGAAGGTTGCCTGGAAAATCAACTCTTTAACACTGGTCATTCCCACCCTGCTGCTTGTGGGAGCTTCCTGTGCACAAATTGAATGCCGCATTTGTTACACTTCAGGAGATTCCTCATTGGCTGTAAGGCGCTTCGAGGCCATGAAAGGCGCTATAGAAATGCAAGTCTGCCCTTTCTCCAGTACCTCCTGCTGCATTCCTCTTCAGACCTTACCCATTCCGGCATTCCCGGAGAAGCCCAGATATTCCGTCACCCTTGGCCAAGGTGTTTCCGCCCAGGGGAGATAAGACTCTCACTCCTTGGAGACGTGAACACAGGCGCGGGCTTGACATGTCGTCCTGGAGGATGAGTGCGACACTCCCTCAGGTCTTGGTGGGGGTGGTGGCCCTGGATTGGGGGCTGCAGTATCCAGAGCCAGACTCAAACCCATGTCCCTCTGACTCAAAGGCATGAGGGCAACCCGCTGAGAGCGGAGGTGGGGAGGCAGCTGGGATCTGACCTTCACACCATCCACGAACAGGAGATAAGAAATAGGAGCAGGAGTAGGCCATTCGGCCCATGGAACCCACTCCGCCATTGAATAAGATCATGGCCGACCTTATTGTGGCCTTAACTCCATTTCCCTGCCTGTTCCCCATAACCCCCGACTCCCTTGTCGATCAAAAATCCGTCCAACTCAGCCTTGAATATATTCAGTGACCCAGCCTCCACTGTTCTCTGGGGCAGAGAATTCTAGAGACTCACAACCCTCTGAGAGAAGAAATTCCTCCTCCCCTCGGTCTTAAATGGGAGATCTTTAAACTGTGCCCCCTAGTTCTAGATTCCCCCAGTAGGGGGGAAAACATTCTCTCAGCATTCACCCTGTCAAGTCCCCTCAGGATCTTATAAGATCACCTGTCATTCTTCTAAACTCCAGTGAGTATAGGCCCGACCTGCTCCATCTTTCCTCACAAGGCATCCTCCATTCCAGGAATCAGCCTCGTGAACCTGCTCTGAACTGTCCCCATTGCAAGTCTGCCCCTCCTCAATTACGGGGACCAAAACTGTACACAGTACTCCAGGTGTGGACTCACCGATGCCCTGTACAGTTTTCGCAAGACTTCCCCACTTTTATACCCCAACCCACTCCCCTGGCAATAAACGTCAATATTCCATCTGCCTCCCTATCTACTTGCTGTACTTTCAAGATCCCTGTATTGCAGGGGGCGTTAACCGCAACCAATGGATCCCACCACCCAGCGTAAGGACAGGGATGGGCAGTACGCAGGGACAAAAGGAGATTTGCAAAGCACCCTTCTGTCCCTCAGAGACTGTGAGCGCACTTCCCACTGCCAGCCTGAGTGTGGCAGTGTGGCAGTGAGTGGTGACAGAGCTCAGGCCTGCCAATACCACTGACAGGCAGGCCATTGTTAATCTGCACTGACCCCAGGATCCACACTCTGATTGAATGTAGCTCAGATCCTGCTGCTGTGAAATTAGCTCAGTCGCACCCTGAGACACCTTCAAAAACATCATCATTATCCCCTGCCTACCCGATTAGGCAGAGGCAGCAGCTGGTTGCCTGTAAATCTATTAAAAGCTGTGTCCGATTCTGTGAATTGTTTTGCTCCTGGGAGCACTTCTTTGCTGCTCCATTCTACATATCCGACTAGGAATTAAGTCAAACACACCAAGTTGCGTAGCTCTGTCTCTAACACTGTGCTGTGCCTGTCCTGGAAGTATTTGATGGAACAGTGTAGAGGAAGCTTTACTATATATCTAACCCTGTACTGTACTTGTCATGGGAGCATTTGATGGGACAGATTATAGGGAGATTTACTCCATATCTAACCTCGTGCTGTACCTGCCCTGCAGGTGTTTGATGGGACAGTGTAGATGGAGTTTTTCTCCATATCTAATCCTGTGCTGTGCCTGTCCTGGGGGTGTTTGATGTAACAATGCAAATGGAGCTTTACCCTGTATCTAACCCCATGCTGTACCTGTCCTGGCAGTGACTGAATGGATAGTGTGGAGGGAGCTTTACCCTGTATCTAACCCCGTGCTGTACCTGTCCTGGCAGTGACTGAATGGATAGTGTGGAGGGAGCTTTACCCTGTATCTAACTCCGTGCTGTACCTGCACTCGGGGTGTTTAACGGAGCAGTGCAGAGTGAGGCCAATTGTGAAAAAATAAGAAACAGTTAAGATTAAAGTGCACAAAGCATTCGTAACACGATAAATGAATTAATGGCGCATATGGAGATAACTGGGTTTGATCTAGTAGCCATCACTGAGGCATGGTAGCAGGGGGACCAAGGTTGGAACGAAATATTCTAGGGTACTTGGCTTTTAGAAAAGATAGGCAAAGTGAAAAATGCTGCAGGGCTGGGGGTCTGTAGGGGTCAAGGGTAGGCCTGATATCACAAAATAAGACACGGATTTTGGTGAAACAGGGTCTTAGCCCAGAAAATCAGGATGTAGAATTCGTCTGGCTAGAACTACAAAAATAACAAACGGCAGAACACACTGGCGGAAGAAGTTAATGGGTCTCGTATGTTAGACAGAATCTAAATCAGGAAATTCAAAGTGCATTTAACAAGGGCAATGCAATGAACCTAGGGGGTTTTAATCATCATAAACACCTAGCAAGCCAAACTGGCAAAAGTACCTTGGAGGGCATGTTCATGGAAAGGCTTCTAGGCGTTATAGAACATTATGAGACAGGGTTAATGAGTAAACCTACAGTCAAGGACCCTCTCGTGAAGAGTGATCATAATCAGATGGACTTTCATATTGCATTTGAGAGTAATGTGTCTGAAACTGGGGTTTTACATTTAAACCAAACCAATTATTTAGATTCCAGGGCCAGAAGTTTGAATTGGAAGTTGGGTTGAAAGATGTGATGGCAGCTGAAAACTGGCAAATATTCAAAGAAATAATTCATCATCTTTGACAAATATGCAGTCCCTGGGGGAATTACAAGCTCCACTGGAATATTGGTCCTACCGTGGCTAACTGGAGAATTTACGGCAGTGTCATATTAAGAGAAGAGGGCTTAACAACACTGCCCAACAGAGAAGTAAGCCTGAAGGGTTGGGAGGATTTTAAAAATCAGCAAGGGGTGACCAAGAAATAGATTTTTTTTTTTAAAAAGAGAGAAAATAGAATGTGGAAGCAAATGAGCAACTAAAAGAAAAGCAGATTATTTGATTTTCAACGTGCACTCAAAGAGGAAGGGATTAGTGAAAGTAAGTACCAGTCCCTTAGAGACGGAGACAGGAGAAATTATAATAGGAACTAAGGAAGTGACAGAAACGTTAAAAACTAATTATTGTGCCTGTCTTCACAGTGAAAGACACAAAAATACTAGGGAACCAACTGTTTAATGAAATTGAGGAGCTTGGCTAATATTAGTGAAGAGAAGGTACTGGAGAAATTAATGGGAATAGAAGCCAATGGATCTTATGGCCCTAATGGCCTATACCCCAGATTCTAAAAGAGGTAGCTGTGGAAATAGTGGATACGCTGGGTTTGATCTTCCAGGATTCCCCAGTTTCTATTATGGGCCCATAGAATGTAAGATATTTCTGTCTGACTAGGCCTGCAGTAGGAGGTGAGTGAACCGGCACAAGGGAATAACCTACTTGACTTCACCCTCACCAGTCGACCTGTTGCAGATACATCTGTCCCTGCCTGTACTGGTAGGAGTGGCTGCTGCACAGTCCTTGTGGAGACAAAGTCCTGTCTTTGCACATAGCATATGCTCCGGTGCGCTGTGTGGCTCTACCACCGTGCTGAATGGCAGAGATTCAGAACCAGTGTTTAACATAGAAACCGAGGTGATCACCACGACACAAACTATTGTCTTGCAGGATGCCACCAGAACAGATCTAGCTGCTCTAAAGCTGAACATCCACAAGGCACTGGGGGGCCGTCAGCAGCAGAATTGCATTCAACCACAATCTATAACTTTATGGCCCAACGTATCCCTCAATCTACCATTGTTGTCAAGCCAGGGGGTCAATCCTGGTTCAATGAGGATTGCAGGGGGGCAAAACTGGAGCAACATCAGGCATACCTAAAAATGAGGTGTCAATCTGGCGAAGCTGCAACGCAGGGTTACTCGCATACCTAGCTGTGGAGGCAGCATATGGTAGACAGAACTAAGCGATCCCATAACCAGCGGATCAGATTGTCACTACGTGCTGAGGTTCTACCTGTCCCCGGTGTTGTGAAGGATGGGTCTGGCCACGCTGCCGCTGAACGTTCCAAGTAGTTGGACTATGCCGTACCACCTGTCCCTCGTAGAAAACCTTATGCAGAGAAACACCTTTGACCACAAGTCCATCAGGCAGTGGTCAGCATGTAACATCTTAAGAGGCCCTGCGGAAAAAGGAGAGGGTGGATCCTGTGGGATGGTTCCCCGAGCAGACTGTCAAAGTCATTTGGCGGAAAGCCTCATCGCCAGAACTTTCCAATAAGCACCAAGATGTAGCTTGGCTGGTGGTGAGAAAGGCCCTCCCTGTAAGATCCTTCCATCGGATGTGATGGCCAAATACTGCCTGCATTGTTGTGGCATTTCCCTAATTCATAATTAAAATTGTTTAACGACCCACCCCATACGTTGGAAGACCAAGGGAAAGTCAGACACATACGGTGATAATGACGAAGGAGGGATCAACAAGTCATTTCTAGCACCAAGTTTTAAGGCTTTAGAAAGTGAAACTGTTTGAAGTGCACAGCAGGCTGTTCAATGTATAAAACAAGAGAACGACAGGCTAATGCCTCTGTATGTGACACTTCATTAGAACTCACTTCTAAGGTTTTGTTTTGATATTTCCTCACCCTTATGCTGACTGAAGTTGCTCATATAAAAGAAAAATTCAATCAGCATTGTTTCAATCCAGCTAACTACATCTACCTCTGCATCAGGAGTGATATGCAGTAGTGAGCCAGGTTTGGGGATTGAGTGTAAACTGTGGGGTGTATTAGTATTACTACAGCAGGAGGAAGGATCGGGAAAGCGAGGGCACAGATTTAAGGTAATTGGCGAAAGGAACAATAATGACAAGAGGAGCCTTTTCACGCGGTGAGTGTCCGGGGTTGGGAATGCACTGCCCGAGAGTGTGGAGGGGATATGTTCAATCCAGGCATTCAAGGGGGAATTGGATTATTACCTTAAAAGGAAGATTTTGCAAGGTTACAGGGTGAAGTTGGGGGATTGGCATTGCTCATTCAGAGAGCCGGTGTACACACAACAGGCCAAATGGCCTCCTTCTGTGGAGTAACGATTCTGTGATTCCGATGATTATCGAACTTGAGTTGAGATTCCCTCAACTTTCACCTCAACCTCCTGCCTCTGCTCAGCTGTGACTGAAGCCTTCAACCATGCCAGGCTGTTTCCCCATGCTGGAGAGTCTAGGACTAAGAGGCACAGTCTCAGGATAAGGGACTGACTGTTTCTGAGACGAGGAGAAATTTCTTCACTCAGAGGGTTGCAAGTCATTGGAATTTTCTACCCCAGAGTGTTGTGGATGTCCAGTCATTGAGTATATTCAAGACAGATGGATAGGACTCTTAAGGAATCAAGACATTATGGGGATTTTTTTAATTCATTCATTCATGGGATGTGGCCATTGCTGGCTCGGCCAGTGTTTATTGCTTATCCCTAACTGGACTTCAGAAGGTGTTGGTGAGCTGCCTCCTTGAACTGCTGCACTCCACTGTGCTGTTAGGGAGAGAATTCCAGGATTTTGACCCAGCGACAGTGATGGAACGGCAATATATTTCCAAGTCAGGATGATGAGTGACTTGGAGGGGAACTTCCAGGTAGTGGTGTTCCCATGTGTCTGCTGCCCTTGTCCTTCTAGATGGTAATGTGTTTGGAAGGTGCTGTCGAAGGAGCTTTGGTGAGTTCCTGTCACATCAAACATTTCCAGGACAGATAGTGAAGGAAAATGAAGTTGAAGGGCCATCTGGACTCCTCCCGCTCCTATATCTGAAGTATCGACTCACAAAACACCTGTCCAGGGAGTGTTTGATGGGGACAGTGTAGAGGGAGCTTTACTCTGTATCTAACCCCATGCAGTACCTGTCCTGGGAGTGTTTGATGGGGACAGTGTAGAGGAAGCTTTACTCTATATCTAACCCTGTGCTGTACCTGTTCTGGGAGTGTTTGATGGGGACAGCGTAGAGGGAGCTTTACTCTGTATCTAACCCCGTGCTGTACCTGCCCTGGGAGTGTTTGATGGGAGTGTAGAGGGAGCTTTAGTCTGTAGCTAAAGCAATGAGAGGGGTTAATCCCCCTCTCAGGTGCCTAGTGTCTGCAAATGGGGAAGGCGGTGGGGTGGGAGGTGGTTGTTTGGAGCGAGGCGCTGGAAGGGTTAATCCTATTCCCTGGCTCTTTTGGAGTGAGGTGGATTGAGCGAGCGCGGTAATGAAGCTGTGATTGGCAACCTCTCGACGTGTGAGCATTGATTGCTGCCCCGGGGATGCTGAGAGCGGTCAAGAGGAGCTGCCCTCTCCTTGTCACAGCCGTTCCCCCGCTGGGCTTTGCGGGACCCGGGGAAGGAGGGGAGGGGAACTGGCGGGGGGTGGGGGGTGGGGGGAGACTCGTTCAGCCGGTGTGTGAAGAAGGAGCTGCCGGGAGGCACAGGTTTTTCTGCTTTATGGGAGACCGTGTGGGACCAGCTCCCACCCACACCCCCAGCACAATAAGCCCGTCAGACAGGACTTTTCCATCACAGCCACATCTGACCTGACAGGAGGCTAATTGAAAGCTCACACCTTTTACTGGGAGATTGAAAATCAATTGAGCTGCTGGGTAACTGAGCAACGATGGGATGTAATCATCTCTGCAACTGGCTATAGCGGTTACCACGGGAACCTGCCGGCAAATTTTTTTTTTGGAACATGACAAGTTCTTCAAAAAAAAAGTGTCATTAAGTACAAGCTCCTACTGACAGTTTCATTATAGATGCTGCCCATCTCTCTTGTCGTTCACTTTACTCCGTTCCTCACTCGCCTCTCCTCTTTGTCCCGTTGCTGAGGGGTACAGACTCCCTCACCCCCAAAACACCCCCCTCACCCCAAAAACCACCCCCTCGCCCCCACAAACACAGTCTCACGCTGAGTCTTGTGTCCATCCTCATGCACAGCCAGCCTACGTCAGTGGCAGTGGGAAGGCAGTGGTCACACCTTGAACTCAGGGAGCTATGACTCGGTGGGAGCTGAGGGAAGAGAGATCCTCAGGAGCCACAAGAGATAAAAAAAGCAGAATGGAAGCAGGCTGCGAGGTCGGCCATTTTTCAGGACACACTAAATGCAGCAAAGGACATCGAAGAAGGTGAGATGAAAGTGACTGCCCTTGCCATCAGTTTGACCGAGTGTGGCTTCTAGGAGCACAAAGGAAGATGGTTGTGGTTGTTGGAGGTCAATCATCTCAGTCCCAGGTCATCACTGCAGGAGTTCCTCAGGGTAGCGTCCTTGCTCCAACCACCTTCAGCTGCTTCATCAATGATCTTCCCTCCATCATAAGGTCAGAAGTGGGGATGTTCGCTGATGATTCAGAAAGTTCAGCCCCTTCGCGACTCCTCAGATACTGAAGCAGTCCATGTCCAAATGCAGCAAAACCCGGACAATATCCAGGCTTGGGCTGATAAGTGGCAAGTAACATTCATGACACACATGTGCCAGTCAATGACCATCTCCAACAAAGGAACATCTAACCATCTCCCCTTGACTTTCAATGGCATTACCATCACTGAATCCCCCACGATCAACATCCTGGGACTTACCATTGGCAAGAGCCTGAACTGGACTAGCCATATAAATATTGTGGCTACAAGAGCAAGTCAGAAGTTAGGAATCCTGCGACAAGTAACTCACTTCCTGACTCCCCAAAGCCTGTCCACCATCTACAGGGCACAAGTCAGGAGTGTGATGGAATACTCTCCACTTGCCTGGATGAGTGCAGCTCCCACAACACTCAAGAAGCTTGACACCATTCAGGATACCGCAGCCTGGTTGATTGGCACCCCATCCACAAACATTCACTCCCTCCACTACTGATGCACAGTAACAGCAGTGTGTACCATCTACAAGATGCACTGCAGCAACTCACCAAGGCTCCTTCAACAGCACTTTCCAAACCCACAAGCACTACCATCTAGGAGGACAAAGGCAGCAGATACATGGGAACACCAACATCCAGAAGTTCACTTCCAAACTACTTACCACCCTGACTTGGAAATATATCACCGTTCTTTCACTGTCGCTGGGTCAAAACCTTGGAACTCCCTCTCTAACAGCCCTGTGAGTGTGCCTACACCACATGGACTGCAGCAGTTCAAGAAGGCAGCTCAGCACCACCTTCTCAAGGGCAACTAGGGATGGACAATAAATGTTGGCCCATCCAGCAACATATTCCAGAAATGAATCAAAAATTGTGTGCGCCTAGGCCTGGCTGTACTTTTCTTGGAAGATCTCCCATCAATAAAAACAAGCTTACATTTCTATAGCATCTTTCATGGCTTCAGAGTGTTCCAAAGAACTTTACAGGCAATGTATTAATCTTTAAAGTGTTGTCATTGTTGTAAGGGAGGGGACTGGTGCTCCCTTTTCTCCCCACAATCAGTACAGGCAATTGTGATGGTTTGTAAGATACCACTGAGACACACAGAATGGATCCTCACTCACACTTTCCTCCAATTCTCTACTCACTGGAGTAAAATCCATCATCCTTTCCAGAGCAGAGCCCCATCCTGTGAGTGGATGGAAAGAGACACTTTCCTGAATAAATTCGCTGCGGTTTTTAATGAGCAACAATGAGATGGAACTTCAAACAGCAGCTAATTCACCAGGGGCAATGTCTTCCTCCTTGTCAATTGGATAGCATGGTTTCTGTCATGTGGAACTTTAAATTTTACCAAAATGTGTGAAATATTTTGGTAGAAATAACATGCAAAATAGTTACATCATTAGAGCACGTGCACACACTGAGAGCCATCCAATGATGCACACACACACACACACGCACACACACACACACACACAGTGCCACATATGGAATACAAACACACACACACACACACACACACACACACACACACACACACATAGTGCAACATTGGAACACACACACACACACACACACACACACACACACACACACAGATAAACAGTGCCACACATGAAATATATACACACAAAAAAACAGTGCCACACATGGAATACACACACACACACACACACACACATACACAGTGTCACAGACGGAATACACACACACACATACCATGCCACACATGGAACACAAACACACACACATATAGTGCCACACATGGAACACACACACACACACACACACACACACACACACACACACACACACACACACAGAGTGTCACACATGGAACAAACACACGGTGCCACACATGGAACACACTCACACACATAGAACACACTCACACACATAGACACACAACAATGACACACACGGAACACACACACACACACACACACACACACACACACACACACACACACACACAGTGCCACACATGGAATACACACAAACGCATACACACGGACACAGTGCCATACATGGATACGCACACACACACACAGTGCTAAACATAGAACATGCACACACACATACACACAGACACACACACAGTGCCACACATGGATACACACATACACAGACACACAGTGCCACACATGGAATACACACAAACGCACACACACGGACACAGTGCCATACATGGATACACACACGCACACGTACAAACATTCATACACACAGAGTGCTAAATATGGAATACACACACATACACACAGAGTGCCACACATGGAATACACACTCATACACACAATGCCACACGTGGAATACAAACACATACACACAGTGCCACAGATGGATAGACAGACACACACACAGTGCCACACATGGATACACACATACACAGACACACAGTGCCACACATGGAATACACACAAACGCACACACACGGACACAGTGCCATACATGGATACACACACGCACACGTACAAACATTCATACACACAGAGTGCTAAATATGGAATACACACACATACACACAGAGTGCCACACATGGAATACACACTCATACACACAATGCCACACGTGGAATACAAACACATACACACAGTGCCACAGATGGATAGACAGACACACACACAGTGCCACACATGGAATACAAACACACACAAACACACACACACACA
>JANJGN010000021.1:92443494-92448494 GCA_026770705.1 Isurus oxyrinchus | reverse complement strand
AATGCACACAAACACACACAGTTGAACACATGGAATACACACACACACACAATGACACACAGTGCCACACATGGAATACAAACACAGTGCCACACATGGAATACTCACACACACACACACACACACACACACACACACACACACACACACACACACACACACACACACAGTGCCACACATGGAATACACACACACACACACACACACACACACACACACACACACACACACACACACACAATGTCACACATGGAATAAACAAACACAAAACAAATACACACACACACACACACAGACACACACAAACAGTGCCACACATGGAATACGCACACACACAAAATGCACACAAACAAACATAGTGCCACACGTAGAATACACAAACATCAAACAAACACACACACACACACACACACACACACACACACAGTGCCACACATGGAACACACACACACAGATACACATTGTCAGAATGGAATACACACACACATACAAGGTGCCACACATGGAATACACACACAGAGCCACACATGAAATACACACACACACGCACATGCACACACACACACACACACACACACACACGCACGCACACATGCACACACACATACACACACACACAGTGCCACAACTGGAACACACGTAAACGAAATGCACACAAACACACAGTGCCACACATGAAATACACACACACAGAGACTCACAGTGCCATGCATGGAATACACACACAGTGCCACACATGGAATACAGACACACACATACAGTGACACACATGGAATACACACACACACACACACACACACTGACATTGCAACACGTGGAGAACACACACACACAGTGTCACACATGGAATACACACACACATACACAGTGACACACATGGAATACACACACGTACAGGGCCACACATGAACTGCACACACAAGCACACAGACAGTGCAATACGTGGAACACACACACACAGTGACACACATGGAATACACAAACACCAAAATAAGAACCCACCACCTACCCCCCACAAACACACACACTCACACACACACACACTCACACACACACACAGTGTCACATATGGAACACACACACATGAAATGCACACAAACACACACAGTTGAACATATGGAATACACACACACACACAATGAAACACAGTGCCACACATGGAATACAAACACAGTGCCACACATGGAATACTCACACACACACACACACACACACACACACACACACACACACACACACACACACACACACACACACACACACACACACACACACACAGTGCCGCAGATGGAACACAGACACACAGATACACAGTGCCACAATGGAATATACACACACATACACAGTGCCACACATGAAATACACATACACGCACACAGACAGTGCAACACGTGAAAAGCACACACACACAGTGTCACACATGGAATACACACACACACACACATAGACATACAGTGCCACACATGGAATAGACACACACATACACAGTGCCATACATGGACACACACATACATACATACAAACAAACACACACACACACACAGGCACATGCACAGTGCCACACATGGAATGCACTCACAAACACAGTGCCACATGAGGTACACACAAACACACAGACAAGAAGTGCCACGCATGGAATAAAAACACATACACACTGTGCCACACATGGATGGACACACACACAAAGTGCCACACATGGTATACAGACAAACATAGTGCCACACATGTATACACATACACACACACACACACACACACACAGTGCCACACATGCAACACAGACACACACATACACAGTGCCACACATGGAATACACACACACACACACACACACACAAACACAGACAGTGCAACACATGAAGAACACACACACAAACACAGTGTCACACATGGAATACACACACACATACACAGTGACACACATGGAATACACACACACATACACAGTGACACACATGGAATACACACACGCACAGGGCCACACATGAAGTGCACACACAAGCACACAGACAGTGCAATACGTGGAACACACACACACAGTGACACACATGGAATACACAAACACCAAAAAAAAACCCACCACCAACCACCCCACAAACACACACACTCACACACACACACATACAGTGACACATATGGAACACACACACATGAAATGCACACAAACACACACAGTTGAACACATGGAATACACACACACACTCAATGACACACAGTGCCACACATGATATACAAACACAGTGCCACACATGGAATACATAAACACACACACACACACACACACACAGTAACACACATGGAATACACACACAAATACACAGTGTCACACATGGAATACACACACAAGCACACAGACAGTGCAACACGTGGAAAACACACACACACACAGTGGCACAATGGAATATACACATAGATACACAGTGCCACACATGAAATACACATACAGCGAGACTCACAGTGCCACGCATGGAATACACACACAGTGCCACACATGGAATACAGACACACACACACACACTGACACACATGGAATACAAACACACACAGCCACACATGAAATACACACACACCTACACAGTGCCATACATGGACACACACACACAGACACAGAGTGCCACACATGGATACACACACACACACACACACACACACACACACACACACACACACACACAGTGCCACACATGGAACACACACACACACACACATACACATTGTCAGAATGGAATACACACACACATATGCAGTGCCACACATGGAATACACACACAGTGCCACACATGAAATACACACACATGCACACACACACACACACACACACACACACACACACACACACACACACACGCACACACACACACACACACACACACTGACAGTGCAACACGTGGAGAACACACACACACAGTGTCTCACATGGAATACACACACACATACACAGTGCCACACATGGAATACACACACGCACAGGGCCATACATAAGTACACACACAAGCACACAGACAGTGCAATACATGGAGCACACACACACAGTGACACACATGGAATACACAAACACCAAAAAAGAACCTACCACCTACCCCCACAAACACACACACTCACACACACACATACACAGTGCCACATATGGAACACACACACATGAAATGCACACAAACACACACAGTTGAACACATGGAATACACACACACACACAATGACACACAGTGCCACACATGGAATACAAACACAGTGCCACACATGGAATACTCACACACACACACACACACACACACACACACACACACACACACACAGTGCCACACATGGAATACACACACACACACACACACACACACACACACACACACACACACACAATGTCACACATGGAATAAACAAACACAAAACAAATACACACACACACACACACACAGACACACACAAACAGTGCCACACATGGAATACGCACACACACAAAATGCACACAAACAAACATAGTGCCACACGTAGAATACACAAACATCAAACAAACACACACACACACACAGTGCCACACATGGAACACACACACACAGATACACATTGTCAGAATGGAATACACACACACATACAAGGTGCCACACATGGAATACACACACAGAGCCACACATGAAATACACACACACACGCACATGCACACACACACACACACACACACACACACACGCACGCACGCATGCACACACACATACACACACACACAGTGCCACAACTGGAACACACGTAAACGAAATGCACACAAACACACAGTGCCACACATGAAATACACACACACAGAGACTCACAGTGCCATGCATGGAATACACACACAGTGCCACACATGGAATACAGACACACACATACAGTGACACACATGGAATACACACACACACACACACACACACTGACATTGCAACACGTGGAGAACACACACACACAGTGTCACACATGGAATACACACACACATACACAGTGACACACATGGAATACACACACGTACAGGGCCACACATGAAGTGCACACACAAGCACACAGACAGTGCAATACGTGGAACACACACACACAGTGACACACATGGAATACACAAACACCAAAATAAGAACCCACCACCTACCCCCCACAAACACACACACTCACACACACACACACACTCACACACACACACAGTGTCACATATGGAACACACACACATGAAATGCACACAAACACACACAGTTGAACATATGGAATACACACACACACACAATGAAACACAGTGCCACACATGGAATACAAACACAGTGCCACACATGGAATACTCACACACACACACACACACACACACACACACACACACACACACACACACACACACACACACAGTGCCGCAGATGGAACACAGACACACAGATACACAGTGCCACAATGGAATATACACACACATACACAGTGCCACACATGAAATACACATACACGCACACAGACAGTGCAACACGTGAAAAGCACACACACACAGTGTCACACAT
Source organism: Isurus oxyrinchus (assembly GCA_026770705.1). NCBI lineage: Eukaryota > Metazoa > Chordata > Chondrichthyes > Lamniformes > Lamnidae > Isurus > Isurus oxyrinchus. The sequence continues at coordinate 92,443,989 of JANJGN010000021.1, read as the reverse complement.
GGAATACACACACACACACACATAGACATACAGTGCCACACATGGAATAGACACACACATACACAGTGCCATACATGGACACACACATACATACATACACACAAACACACACACACACACAGGCACATGCACAGTGCCACACATGGAATGCACTCACAAACACAGTGCCACATGAGGTACACACAAACACACAGACAAGAAGTGCCACGCATGGAATAAAAACACATACACACTGTGCCACACATGGATGGACACACACACAAAGTGCCACACATGGTATACAGACAAACATAGTGCCACACATGTATACACATACACACACACACACACACACACACAGTGCCACACATGCAACACAGACACACACATACACAGTGCCACACATGGAATACACACACACACACACACACACACACAAACACAGACAGTGCAACACATGAAGAACACACACACAAACACAGTGTCACACATGGAATACACAAACACATACACAGT
>JANJGN010000021.1:92423494-92428494 GCA_026770705.1 Isurus oxyrinchus | reverse complement strand
ACACACAGTGCCACACATGGAATACACAAACGACAATGAACACCCACACACACACACACACACACAAACACACAGACACACTCACACAGTCCATACATGGACACAAACACATAGACACAAAGTACCACACATGGAATATGCACAAACACAGTGCCACACATGGACACACACACACACACACACACAGACACACACACACACACACACATACACACACACAAACACAGAGTGCCACAGATGGACCACAGACACACAGATACACAGTGCCACAATGGAATATACAGACACATACAAAGTGCCACACATGAAATACACATACACGCACACAGACAGTGCGACACGTGGAGAAGACACACACACACAGTGTCACACATGGAATACACAGACACACACATAGACACACAGTGCCACACATGGAATACACACGCACACATGGTGACACACATGGAATACACACACACACACATACACAGTGCCACACATGGAATACACACACACAGAGCCACACTTGAAATACACACACATGCACACAGACACTGCCACACGTGAAACACATACACACACACAGTGCCACACATGGAATAAACAAACACAAAACAAACACAAAACAAACACACACACACACACACACACACACACACACACACACACACACACACACACACACACACACAGTGCCACACATGGAATACGCACACATACACAAAATGCATACACACACACAAACTGCCACCCGTGGAATGCACAAACACAGAACAAACACCTCCACCTCCACCCACACACACACACACACACACACACGTGCACACACATCCACAGTGCCACACATGGAACACACACACACAGACACACAGTCAAACACATGGAATAAACACACACACATACACAGTGCCACATATGGAATACACACACACACACAAAATGCACACAAACACACACAGTGCCACACGTGGAATACACACACACACACACACCTACACAGTATCACACATGGAAAACACACACACACAAAATGTACACAAACACACAAAGTGCCACACGTGGAATACACACACACACACAGACACACAGTGCCACCCATGCAACACAGACACACAGATACGCAGTGCCACAATGGAAGATCCACGCACATACACAGTGCCACACATGGAATACACACACACAGAGCCACACATGAAATACACACAGACACACGCACACAGACAGTGCAACAAGTGAAACACACACACACACAGTAACAAATATGGAATAAACACACACACACACAGAAACACACACACACAGTAACACACATGGAACACACAAACACATATACAAACACACAGTGCCACACATGGAATACACACACACACAGTGACACACATGGAATACACACACATACACATACACAGTGCCACACATGGAATACACACACACAGAGCCACACTTGAAATACACACACATGCACACAGACACTGCCACACGTGAAACACATACACACACACAGTGTCACACATGGAATAAACAAACACAAAAAAAGCACACAACACACACACACACACACACACACACACACACACACACACACACACACACACACACACACACACACGTGCACACACATACACAGTGCCACATATGGAACACACACACACAGACACACAGTCAAACACATGGAATACACACACACACAGACACACAGTGCCACAAATGGAACACACACACACACACACACACGTACACAGTGCCAAACATGGAATACACACATACACAAAATGCACACAAACACACACAGTGCCACACGTGGAATACATACACACAGACACACAGTGCCACAAATGGAACACACACTCACACACACGTACACAGTGCCACACATGGAATACACACACACATACTAAATGCACACAAACACACACAGTGCCACACATGGAATACACACACACACACACACACACACACACAGACACACACAGAGTAACACACATGGAATACCCACAGTGCCACACTTGCACACACACACACACACACACACACACACACACACACACACACACACCCACTGCCAGACATGAAATACACACACACACACACACACACACACACACACACACACACACACACACACACACACACACACACAGACGTTCACACACACACGCACATGCACAGCGCCACACATGGAATGCACTCACAAACATAGTGCCACAAGGTATACACAAACACATAGACAAACTGTGCCACGCATGGAATACAAACACAGACACACAGTGCCACACATGGATGGACACACACACACAGTGACACACATGGAACACACACAAACAGAATACACACAAACACGCACAGTGCCACATATGGGAAACACACACACACACACACACACACACACACACACACACACACACAGTGCGATACATGGACATACACATACACACATACACACAAACACACACACACACACACACACACACACACACACACACACATTCACACACACACGCACATGCACAGTGCCACACATGGAATGCACTCACAAACACAGTGCCACACAAGGTATACACAAACACAGAGACAAGCAGTGCCACACATGGAATACAAACACATACACACAGTGTCACACATGGATGGGCACGCATACAAAGTGCCACACATGGAATACAGACAAACACAGTGCCACACATGTATACTCACACACACACACACACACACACACACACACACACACACACACACACACACACACACACACACACACACACACACACACAGTGCCACCCATGCAACACAGACACACAGATACACAGTGCCACAATGGAATATACACACACATACACTGTGCCACACATGGAATACACACACACAGCCACACATGAAATACACACAGACACACGCACACAGACAGTGCAACATGTGGAACACGCACACACACACACATACACCCACACAGAGTGCCACAGATGGACCACTGACACACAGATACACAGTGCCACAATGGAATATACACACACATACAAAGTGCCACACATAAAATACACATAGACGCACACAGACAGTGCGACACGTGGAGAAGACACACACACAGTGCCACACATGGAATACACAGACACACACATAGACACACAGTGCCACACATGGAACACACACACACAGTGCCACACATGGAATACAGACGCACACACAGTGACACACATGGAATACACACACATACACATACACAGTGCCACACATGGAATACACACACACAGAGCCACACTTGAAATACACACACATGCACACCGACACTGCCACACATGAAACACATGCACACACACAGTGTCACACATGGAATAAACAAACACAAAAAAAGCACACAACACACACACACACACACACACACACACACACACACACACACACACACGCACACACGCGCACACACACACACACACACACACACACACACACAGTGCCACACATGGAACACGCACACATACACAAAATGCACACAAACACACAAACTGCCACCCATGGAATTGACAAACGCAAAACAAACACCTCCACCCCCTCCCCCACCCACACACACACACACACACACACACACATACACACACACACACACACACACACACACACACACACACACACACACACACACACACACACACACACACACACACGTGCACACACATACACAGTGCCACATATGGAACACACACACACAGACACACAGTGCCACAAATGGAACACACACTCACACACACGTACACTGTGCCACACATGGAATACACACACACATACTAAATGCACGCAAACACACACAGTGCCACACATGGAATACACACACACACACACACACACACACACACACACAGAGTAACACACATGGAATACCCACAGTGCCACACTTGCACACACACACACACACACACACACACACACACACACACACACACACACCCCCACTGCCAGACATGAAATACACACACACACACACACACACACACACACACAGACGTTCACACACACACGCACATGCACAGCGCCACACACGGAATGCACTCACTAACATAGTGCCACACGAGGCATACACAAACACATAGACAAACTGTGCCACGCATGGAATACAAACACAGACACACAGTGCCACACATGGATGGACACACACACACAGTGACACACATGGAACACACACAAACAGAATACACACAAACATGCACAGTGCCACATATGGGAAACACACACACACACACACACACAGTGCCATACATGGACATACACATACACACAAACACACACACACACACACACACACACACACACATTCACACACACACGCACATGCACAGTGCCACACATGGAAGGCACTCACAAACACAGTGCCACACAAGGTATACACAAACACACAGACAAGCAGTGCATCACATGGAATTCAAACACATACACACAGTGTCACACATGGATGGGCAAACATACAAAGTGCCACACATGGAATACAGACAAACACAGTGCCACACATGTATACTCACACACACACACACACACACACACACACACACACACACACACACAGTGCCACCCATGCAACACAGACACACAGTGCCACAATGGAATATACACACACATACACAGTGCCACACATGGAATACACACACACAGCCACACATGAAATACACACAGACACACGCACACAGACAGTGCAACATGTGGAACACGCACACACACACAGACAAATATGGAATAAACACGCACGCACACACAGACACACACACACACAGTAACACACATGGAACACACAACCACATATACAAACACACAGTGCCACACATGAAATACACACACACATACACAGTGCCACACATGGAAGTACACACACACAGTGCCACACATGGAATACACACACACACACACACACACACACACACACACACACACACACACACACACAGTGACACACATGGAATACACACACACATACACAGTGCCACACATGGAAAACATACAAACAGAGCCACACATGAAATACACACACATGCACACAG
>JANJGN010000021.1:92363494-92365994 GCA_026770705.1 Isurus oxyrinchus | reverse complement strand
GTGCCACATATGGAATACAAACAGAAACACACAGTGCCACACCTGGATACACACACACGCACACGCACACACACACAGTGCCACAAATGGAACACACACAGACGCACACAGATACACAGTGACACAATGGAATACACACAGACACTGACACACAGTGCCACACATGAAATATAGACACACACAAACACACACACACACACACACACACATACACAGTGCCACACATGAAATACACACACATACACAGTGCCACACATGGAATACGTGCTCACACACACACACATCATACAGTGCCACACATGGGATTCACACACACACTGACACACAGTGCCACACATGAAATACACATACACAGTGCCACACAAGGAATACCCATACACACAAAATATACAGTGCCATTAATGGAATACACACACATAGACACACTGGGCCACACGTGAAACACACACACACATACATAAACAGTGCCACACATGAAATACACACACACACATAAACAAACAAACAAACACACACACACACACACACACACACACACACACACACACACACACACACACACACACACACACACACACACACACAGTGCCAAACATGGAATACCCATAAACAGACACAGAGTGCCACCCATGGAACACACACACAGTGACACACATGGAACACACACTCACATACACACACAGTGACATACATGAAATGTAGACACACACATACACAGTGTCACGCATGAAATACACTCACATTCACAGTGCCACACATGGAATATACACATACACTAACACACAGTGCCACACATGAAATACACACAAGCACAGTGCCACACATGGATGCACACACACACAAACAGACACACAGTGCCACACATGGAACACACACACACGTACACAGTGCCACAAGGGAATACACACACAGAGCCACACATGAAATACATACACATGCACACAGACAGTGCAACATGTAGAGAACACACACACAGAGTGTCACCCATGGAATACATAAACACCAAACAAAAAGCTCCACCCACAAACACCCACACAAACACACACACATACATACACACAAACACACACACACACAGTGCCAAACATATAATACCCATATACAGACACACAGTGCCACACATGGAACACACACAGACACACACACACACACAAACACACACACACATACACGCACACACACACACGCACACACACACACACACACACACACACACACACACACACACACAGAGTGCCACACATGGAATACAAACACATACACAGACACACAGTGCCACACATGGAATACAAACACAAACACACAGTGCCACACCTGGATACACACACATGCACACAAACACATAGTGCCACAAATGGAACACACACAGATGCACAGAGATACACAGTGCCACAATGGAATACACACACACCCAGTGCCATACATGAAATATAGACACACACATACACAGTGCCACGCATGAAATACACACACATACACAGTGCCACACATGGAATATGCACACACACAGACACACAGTGCCACACATTAAACACACACACACATACATAAACAGTGCCACACATGAAATACACACACACACTCACACAAACACACACACACATACACACACAAACAAACACACAAACACACACACACAGTGCCAAACATGGAATATCCATAAACAGACACAGAGTGTCACCCATGGAACACACACACAGTGCCACACATGGAACACACACTCACACACAGTGACATACATGGAACACACACACACACACAGTGACATACATGGAACACACAGACACACACACACACACACAGTGCCACACATGGAATACACAAACACATACACACACACACACACAATGCCACATATGGAGTACACACACAGCCACACACAGTGCCACACATGGAATACATACACAACAATGCCACACATGGAATACACACACAGTGCCATACATGGATACACACACACACTGCCACACAAGGAATACACACACAAATATAGTGCCATGCAAATACACACACACACACAGATTCACACACACACAATGCCATGCATGGATACACACACACACACACACAAACACACAAAGATTGCGACACATGGAACACACACACACAGACCCACAGTGCCACACATGGAGTACAAACACAAACACACAGTGCCACACATGGATACACACACACACACACACACACACACGCGCACACACATACACAGAAACACAGATACACAGCGCCACAATGGAATACTCTCACACACACAGAGCCACACATGGAACACACACAAACACGCACAGTGCCACACATGGGAAACCCACACGCACAGATATACAGTGCCACACATGGAATACACACACACACACACACACACACACACACACACACACACACACACACACACACACACACACACACACACACACACACACACACACACACAGTGCCGCACGTGAAATTCACACACACACACACGCACACACGCATGGAATACACACAAACACAAACACAC
>JANJGN010000021.1:92355994-92358494 GCA_026770705.1 Isurus oxyrinchus | reverse complement strand
AAACACACAAAGATTGCGACACATGGAACACACACACACAGACCCACAGTGCCACACATGGAGTACAAACACAAACACACAGTGCCACACATGGATACACACACACACACACACACGCGCACACACATACACAGAAACACAGATACACAGCGCCACAATGGAATACTCTCACACACACAGAGCCACACATGGAACACACACAAACACGCACAGTGCCACACATGGGAAACCCACACGCACAGATATACAGTGCCACACATGGAATACACACACACACACACACACACACACACACACACACACACACACACACACACACACACACACACACACACAGTGCCGCACGTGAAATTCACACACACACACACGCACACACGCATGGAATACACACAAACACAAACACACAGTGCCGCACATGAAATACATACACACACAATGCCACACATGGAATACACACACAACCAGACACAGTGCCACGCATGGAATACACGCACAAAAACAGTGCCATGCAAGGATTGCACACACACACAGTGCCACACACAGATTCACACACACACAGTGCCATGCATGGATACACATACACATACACACGCACACACAAACAGAGTGCCACACATGGAATACAAACACATACACAGACACACAGTGCCAAACATGGAATACAAACACAAACACACAGTGACACACTTGGATACACACACATGCACACACACACAGTGCCACAAATGGAACACACATAGATGCACACAGATACACAATGCCACAATGGAATACACACACACACACAGACACACAATGCCACACATGAAATACAGACACACACACACACACACACACACACACACACACACACACACACACACACACACACACACAAACACACACACACAGGGCCACACATGGAATATGCAGACACACAAACACATACACATACAGTGCCACACATGGGATACACACACACACACACACACAGACACAGTGCCACACATGAAATACACATACACAGTGCGACACAAGGAATATCCACACACACACAAATATACAGTGACACTAATGGAATACACATACACAGACAGACAGTGCCACACATGGAACACACACACACACACACAAACACACACACACACACACACACACACACACACACACACACTCGGGATACACAAACATGCACACACATACACACACATACACACACACACACACACACACACACACACACACACACACACACACACACACACATGGGCTACACAAACAGAAACACACGAGATACATCATCACACACACACATACAGGATACACAGAAGGGATACACACACATGCACACACAGGATACAAACACACACACAAACACACACATACATACATACACAGGATACATGCACCAGATACACACACACACACACAGGATACGTCACAAAGGATACACACACACTGACAGGAAATGCACACATACACACATACAGTGCCACACATGAAATACACACAGGAAACACAAAAACACAGCATACACACACACACACACACACACACACACACACACACACACACACACATATACACAGACAGGACACACACACACACACACACACACACACACACACACTCATTCACAGGATAGCTACACCGGATACACACACACAGCATACACACACAGACAGGAAACACACACATACACACACACAGTGCCACCCATGGAATACACACACACACACACACACACACACACACACACACACACACACACACACACACACACACACACACACACACACACACACACACGGTACCACACATGAAATATACACACACACAGTGCCACACATGGAATATGCACACACTGAATACACACTCACAGTGCCACACATGAATTACACACACACACATTGTGCCACACATGAAATACACACATACACAGTGCCACACATGAGATACACACACACATTGCCACACATGAAATACACACAGAGTGCCACACATGGAATACATACACACACAGGGTCACACACGGAATACACATACACACAAACCGAATACACATTCACAGTGCCACACATGAATCACATACACATGCATACACACACATGGGATACTCACACACATGGCATATATACACACATGGCATACGTACACACAAACATACAGACCGAAACACACAGACAGAAACACACAGACACACAAAGAATATGCATACAAACACACACACACACACACACACACACACACACACAGTGTGCCACACATGGAATACAAACACATACACCGACACACAGTGTCAAACATGGAATACAAACACAAACACACAGTGCCACACTTGGATACACACACATGCACACACACACAGTGCCACAATGGAACACACACAAATGCACACAGATACACAGTGCCACAATGGAATACACACACACACAGACACACAATGCCACACATGAAATACAGACACACACACACACACACACACATACATACACACACACACACACACACACACACACAT
>JANJGN010000021.1:92300994-92330994 GCA_026770705.1 Isurus oxyrinchus | reverse complement strand
GGGATACACAAACACACACACTCATGTGGAATACACAAACAGACACACACGGGATCCACACATGGGATATATTCACACACACACACACACACACGCACACACACACACGCACACACACACACACACACACACACACACATGGGATACACACACACACAAGAGATACACACACAAGACGGGATACACACACAACACGGGATACACACACACACAGGATACACACACGGGATATACACACACATGGGATACACACACTCACACGCACACACACACACACATGATACACACATTGGATACACAAATGGGATACACACACACAGGAAATGCACACACAGGATACCCACACTCACACAGGATACACACGTGGGATACACACACACACACATGGGATACACACACACACACGGGATACAAACACGGGATACACACACACAGGTTACACACACACACACACACACACACACACGGATACACACACACACACACACACACACACACACACGGTATACACACACACACATACGGGATACATATACACACACACACACACGGGATACACACACAGGATACATGCACCGGACACATGCACCGGATACATGCACACACACAGGATACACACACACACCCACAGGATACATGCACCGGATATAAACACACAGAGGGTACACACACACACAGGATACACACATGAGATACACAAACGGGATACACACACACACAGGAAACAGACACACAGGATACACACACTCACACAGGATACACACATGGGATATACACGCACATACATGAGATACACAAACGGGATACACACACACACAGGAAACAGACACACAGGATACACACACTCACATAGGATACACACATGGGATACACACACACACACACACATGGGATACACACACACACACGGGACACACACACAAGATGGGATACACACACAACATGGGATACGCACACACACCGGATACACACATGGGATATTCACACACACGGGATACACACATGGGATACACTCACACACACACACACACACACACACATACACACACACACACATACACACACACACGATACACACATTGGATACACAAATGGGATACACACACACACACACACAGGAAACACACACACAGGATACACACACTCACACAGGATACACATGTGGGATACACACATACACATGGGATACACACACACACACGGGATACAAACACGGGATACACACACACATGTTACACACACACACACACACACACACACACACAAACACACACACACACACACATACACACACACACAGGATACACCCACACACATACGGGATACATACACACACACACACACACACGGGATACACACATAGGATACATGCACCAGACACATGCACTGGATACACGCACACACACAGGATACACACACACACCCACAGGATACATGCACCGGATATAAACACACAGAGGGTACACACACACACAGGATACACACATGAGATACACAAATGGGATACACACACACACACACACACACACAGGAAACAGACACACAGGATACACACACTCACACAGGATACACACATGGGATATACACACACACACATGGGATACACACACACACACACACACAGGTTACATACACACACACACAGGGGACACACACACACACACACATGGGATCCACACACACATACGGGATACACACACACACAGACACACACACACACACACACACACACACACACACACACGGGATACACACACGGAATACACACACAGGATGCACACACCGGATACACGCACTGGATACATGCACACACACAGGATACACACACTCACCCACAGGATACATGCACCGGATATAAACACACAGAGGATACACACACACAGGATACACACACGGGATACACACACACACAGGATACACACACACAGGTTACACACACTCACAAAGGATACACACACCGGATACATGCACACACCGTATATACACACACACACACACACACACACACACGGGATACACACACATACACACACACACACACACACACACACACACACACACACACACACACACACACACACACACACACACACACAGGATACACACATGGGATACGCACACATGCAGGTTACACACACGGGATACATGCACACACACAGGATACACATGGGATAGACACACAGGATACACACACACACCCACAGGATACATGCACCGGATATAAGCACACAGAGGGTACACACACACAGGATACACACATGAGATACACAAACGGGATACACACACACACACACACACACAGGAAACAGACACACAGGATACACACACTCACACAGGATACACACATGGGATATACACGCACATACATGAGATACACAAATGGGATACACACACACACAGGAAACAGACACACAGGATACACACACTCACATAGGATACACACATGGGATACACTCACACACACACACACATGTGATACACACACACGCACGGGACACACACATGGGATATACACACACACACGTGATACACACATGGGATACACAAATGGGATACACACACACAGGAAACACACACACAGGATACACACACTCACACAGGATACACATGTGGGATACACACACCCACATGGGATACACACACACACACACACACACACGGGATACAAACACGGGATACACACACACAGGTTACATACACACACACACACACACACACACACACACACACAGATACACGCACACACACACAGGATACACCCACACACATACGGATACATACACACACACACACGGGATACACACACAGGATACATGCACCAGACACATGCACTGTATACACGCACACACACAGGATACACACACACACCCACAGGATACATGCACCGGATATAAACACACAAAGGGTACACACACACACACAAGATACACACATGAGATACACAAACGGGATACACACACACACACACACACACACACAGGAAACAGACACACAGGATACACACACTCACACAGGATACACACATGGGATATACACACACACACATGGGATACACACACACACACACACACACACACACACACACACAGGTTACATACACACACACACAGGGGACACACACACACACACACATGGGATACACACACACATACGGGATACACACACACACACACACGGGATACACACATGGAATACACACACAGGATGCACACACCGGATACACACACCGGATACATGCACACACACACTCACCCACAGGATACATGCACTGGATATAAACACACAGAGGATACACACACATAGGATACACACATGGGATACAAACACACACACAGGATGCACACACGGTGTACACACACACACACAGGATGCACACACGGGATACACACACACACAGAATACACACACACACACACAGGATACACACACGGGATACACAAATGGGATACACACACAGGATACACACACACAGGTTACACACACTCACAAAGGATACACACACCGGATACACGCACACACCATATACACACACACACACACACACACACACACACACACACACACACACACACACACACACACACACACACACACGGGATACACACACATATACACACACACACACACACACACACATTCAGGATACACACATGGGATACGCACACACGCAGGTTACACACACACGGGATACATACACACACACAGGATACACATGGGATAGACACACAGGATACACACACACACCCACAGGATACATGCACCGGATATAAACACACAGAGGGTACACACACACATGAGATACACAAACGGGATACACACACACACAGGAAACAGACACACAGGATACACACACTCACACAGGATACACACATGGGATATACACGCACATACATGAGATACACAAACGGGATACACACACACACAGGAAACCGACACACAGGATACACACACTCACATAGGATACACACATGGGATACACACACACACATACACACACACACACACACACACACACATGGGATACACACACACACACGGGACACACACACAAGATGGGATACACACACAACATGGGATACGCACACTCACGGGTTACACACATGGGATATACACACACACGGGATACACACATGGGATACACTCACACACACACACACACACACACACACACACGATACACACATTGGATACACAAATGGGATACACACACACAGGAAACACACACACAGGATACACACACTCACACAGGATACACATGTGGGATACACACACACACACATGGGATACACACACACACACACACGGGATACACACACACAGGTTACACACACACACACACACACACACGGATACACACACACACACACAGGATACACCCACACACATACGGGATACATACACACACACACATGGGATACACACACAGGATACATGCACCAGACACATGCACTGGATACACGCACACACACAGGATACACACACACACCCACAGGATACATGCACCGGATATAAACACACAGAGGGTACACACACACACAGGATACACACATGAGATACACAAACGGGATACACACACACACAGGAAACAGACACACAGGATACACACACTCACACAGGATACACACATGGGATATACATACACACACATGGGATACACACACACACACACACACACACACACACACAGGTTACATACACACACACAGGGGACACACACACACACATGGGATACACACACACATACGGGATACACACACACACACACACACACACACACACACACGGGATACACACACGGAATACACACACAGGATGCACACACCGGATACACGCACCGGATACATGCACACACACAGGATACACACACTCACCCACAGGATACATGCACCGGATATAAACACACAGAGGATACACACACACAGGATACACACATGGGATATACACACACACAGGATACACACACACACACAGGATACACACACGGTGTACACACACACACACACACACACACACACACAGGATACACACACGGGATACACACACTCACAGGATACACACACACACACACAGGATACACACACGGATACACAAATGGGATACACACACAGGATACACATTCACAGGTTACACACACTCACAAAGGATACACACACTGGATACACGCACACACTGTATACACACACACACACACACACACACACACACACACACACACACACACACATGGGATACACACACACACACACACACACACACACACACACACACAGGATACACACATGGGATACGCACACACACAGGTTACACACACACGGGATACATACACACACAGGATACACATGGGATAGACACACAGGATACACACACGAGATGTACACACACACAGAGTATAACACACAGGTACACACACAGGATACACACACATAGGATACCCACACAGGATACACTCACAGGATACACACACACACCCACGGACAGGATACACACACACACACACGGGATACACATGCATGCACACTCACATGGGATACACATATGCACACATGCACGGCATACACGCACACACAGGATACACACATACACACACACACAAATACAGGATATACATATGGGATGCACACATACACGGGATACACAAACATACACACACAAGGGATACACACATGGGATACACTCACACACACACAAACACACACACATGGGATACACACACAACACGGGATACACACACAACACGGGATACACACACACACACATGGGATCCACACACGGGATATACACACACGCAGGATACATACGGGATACACACACAGGATACACACACACAGGATACACTCACGAGATACACACACACACACACATACAGGATACACACATGGGATATATAAATGGGATACACACACACACAGGAAACAGACACACAGGATACACACAGCCACACAGGATACACACATGGGATACATACATACACACACACACACACACACACACACACACACACACACACACACACACACACACACACACACACACACACACACACACACACACACACACACACGGGATGCAAACACGGCATACACACACACAGGTTAAACACACACACACATGGGATACACACACACGGGATACACACACACATACCGGATACACACACACGGGATACACACAAGGAATACACACACAGGATACACGCACCGGATACATGCACCGGATACATGCATACACACAGGATTCACACACACACCCACAGGATACATGCACCGGATATAAACACACAGAGGGTACACACACACAGGATACACACATGGGATACACAAATGAGATACACACACACACACACAGGAAACAAACACACAGGATACACACATTCACACAGGATACACAAATGGGATACACACACACACAGTTACACACACACTCACACACAGGATACACATAAACACATACGGGAAACACACACACATACGGGATACACACACACACACACACGGGATACACACGAATACACACACTGGATACACGCACTGGATACACGCACCGAATACATGCACACACACAGGATACACACACTCACCCACAGGATACATGCACCGGATATAAACACACAGAGGGTACACGCACACAGGATACACACATGGTATACAAACACACACAGGATGCACACATGGCATACAAGAACACACACACACACACACACACACACACACACACACACACACACACACACACACACACACACACACACAGGATACACGCATGGGATACACAAACAGGATACACACACACACACACACACACATCGAATACACACACGAGATACACACACACAGGTTATATACACACACAAACACAGGATACACACACGGGATACACAAACGGGATACACAAACAGGATACACACACACATAGGATACACACACACACACACACACACACACACACACACACACACACACATACACAAACCGGATACACGCACGGGATACATGCATGGGATACACGCACACACAGGATACACACATATACACGGGATACACATGTACACATGGGATACACACACGGGATATCCACACACTCACACAGGATACACACACACACAGGATACACACACAGGATACACACACACACACACAGGATATACACACACACAGGATACACACATGGGATACACAAATGGGATACACACACAGGATACACACACAGGTTACACACACTCACACAGGATACACACACCAGATACATGTACACACTGTACACACACACACACACACACACACACACACAGGATACACACATGGGATACACACACACACATGCGGGATACATACACACACACAGGATACACACACACACACACACACAGGATACACACATAGGATACACACACAGGATACACACACACAGGATAAACACACACACACCGGATACACTCACAGGATACACACACTGGATACACACATGGGCTACACACACAGGCTACACACGGGCGACACACACACAGGGGATACACACACACACAGTATACACACACGGGATACACACACACACACACAATATACACACATGGGATACACAAACACACGCACACAGACACACACAACGGGTACACAAACAGATACACACACCAGATACACACACGGAATACACACACACGGGATACACAAACACAGCATACATCCACGGGATACACATGTAGGATACACACACTCACACAGGATACACACACCGGAGACACACACACAGGATACACAGACGATATACACAGACGGGATACACACACGGGATACACACACACGGGCTACACACACACACACAGGATACACACAAGGGATGCACACATACACATACACATGGGATACACACACGGGATACACACACACGGGATACACACACGGGATACACACAAACATGGTATACACACACGGGATACACACACACACGGGATACACTCGCGGGATACACACACACAGGATACACAAATGGGATACACACACTCGGGCTACAAACACACACACACACACTCACACACAGAATACACACACGGGATACACACACACACAGTATACACACATACACACACACACATATGCGATGCACGCACACACGGGATACACAAACACACACACATGTGGGATACACAAACACATACACACATGGGATATACTCACACACGGGATACATACACAAACGGGATACACAGACACACACAGGACACACACACACAGGATACACAAATGGGATACACACACACACTCATGGGATACACACACACACACACACACACACACACAAGTTACACACACACGGGATACACATAAACACACACGGGATACACACACATGCAGGATACACACACACACACGGGATACACACACAAATACACACACAGGATACACGCACTGGATACACGCACCAGATACATGCACACACACAGGATACACACACTCACCCACAGGATACATGCACCGGATATAAACACACAGAGGGTACACACACAGGATACACACATGGGATACAAACACACAGGATGCACACATGGTATATACACACACACACACACACACACACACACACAAACAGGATATACACATGGGACACACAAACAGGATACACACACACACACACACACACATAGAATACACACACGAGATACACACACACAGGATATATACACATACAAACACAGGATTAACACACGGGATACACAAACGGGATACACAAACAGGATACACACACACATAGGATACACACACACACATACATACACACACACACACACACCGGATGCATGCACGGGATACACGCATGGGATACACGCACACACGGGATACACACATATACACGGGATACACATGTACACATGGGATACACACACGGGATATCCACACACACACACAGGATACACACACACAGAATACACACACGAGATACACACACACAGGATACACACACAAGATACACACAGAGACAGGATATACACACACACACACACACACACAGGATACACACACAGGATACACACACACAGGATATACACACACACACAGGATACACACACGGGATACACAAATGGGATACACACATACATGGGATACATACACACACACACACACACACACACACACACACACACAGGATACACACACACACACGGGATACACACACACAAGACACACACACTCACACAGGATACACACACCGGATACATGCACACACTGCACGCACACACACACACACACACACACACACACACACACACACACACACACACACACACACACACACACACACAGGATACACACACATACACACAAACACACACAGGATACACACATGGGATACACACACACACAGAATACATACACACACACACAGGATACACACACACACATGGGATACACACATGGGATACACACACAGGATACACACACGGGCTACACCCGGCTACACACACACAGGATACACACACACAGTATACACAGACGGGATACACACACACACACACACACACACACACACACACACACACACACACACACACACACGGGATACACACACGGGATACACACACACACAGTATGCACACATGGGATACACATGCACACACACACACAGTATACACACGCGGGATACACACACACATACACACACAAGGGGTACACAAACACACACAGGATACACAAACACACACACACACACACACACACACACACACACACACACACACACACACACACGGGATACACAAACACACCCACACACACATGGGATACACAAACACACACACACACCGGATACACAAACAGACACACATGGGATACACCATCACACACACACGGGATGCATACACGGAATACACACACGGGATACACACACACAGGATACTCATACATGGCATACACACACGGGATTCACACACACACAGGATACACACACTCACATTGGATACACACACTGGATACATGCACACATGGGATACACACAAACACAGGATACACACACAGTCACACACACACACACACACACACACACACACACACACACACACACACACACACACAGTATAACACAGGTACACACACGGGATACACACACAAACACATACGGGATACACACACAGGATACACTCACGGGATACACACACAGACAGGATACACATACACACATGATACACACACACAGACAGGATTCACACACACACATGGGATACACATGCACGCACACACACATGCGATACACATACACACACACACATGGCATACATGCACACATGGGATACACACATGGGATGCACACACACATGGGATACACAAACGCACACACACATGCAGGATACACAAACAGACACACACATGGGATACACACACACACATACACACACACACACACACACACACACACACACACACACACACACACACACACACACAGTATACACACACGAGATACACACACACACACAGTATACACACACGGGATACACACACACACACACAGAGTATAACACACGGGAACACACATGGGATACACACACACACACACACACGCACACACACACACATGGGATACACATACAGGATACACTCATGGGATACAAACACACAGACAGGATACACACACATGATACACATACACAGACAGGATACACACACACACACACGCACACACATGGGATACACATGCACATGCACACACATGGGATACACATGCGCACACACGCACGGCATACACGCACACACAGACATACGGGATACACACACAGTATGGGATACACACACAACATGGGATACACACACACAGGATGCACACACGGGATACACACACACGGGAAACACACACACACACACAGGTTACACACACGGGATACACACACATACACACACACATAGAGGATACACACACATGGGATACACAGACACGGGAAACACACACACACACAGGATACACACACGGGATACACACACACACACGGGATACACACACACACACACGGGATACACACATGGGATACACACACACATGGGATACATACACACACACACAGGATACACATACACACACACGGGATACACACATGGGATACACACACAGGATACACACACACACACACACACAGGATACACACACACAGGATACACACACGGGCTACACTGGCTACACACACACAGGATACACACACACAGTATACACAGACGGGATACACACACACACACACACACACACACACACACACACAGTATACACACACGAGATACACACACACACACAGTATGCACACATGGGATACACACACACACACACACACACACACACACACACACACACACACACAGTATACACACACGGGATACACACACACACACACACACACACACACACACACACAAGGGGTACACAAACACACACACACACAGGATACACAAACACACACACACACACACATGGGATACACAAACACACACACACACATGGGATACACAAACACACACACACACGGGATACACAAACAGACACACATGGGATACACCATCACACACACACGGGATGCACACACAGAATACACACACACGGGATACACACACACAGGATACTCACACATGGCATACACACACGGGATTCACACACACAGGATACACACACTCACATTGGATACACACACTGGATACACGCACACACGGGATACACACACACACACACACACACACACACACAGGATACACACACACACACACACACACACACACACACACACACACACAGTATAACACACAGGTACACACACGGGATACACACACAAACACATATGGGATACACACACAAGATACACTCACGGGATACACACACAGACAGGATACACATACACACATGATACACACACACAGACAGGATTCACACACACACATGGGATACACATGCACGCACACACACATGCGATACACATACGCACACACTCATGGCATACATGCACACATGGGATACACACATGGGATGCACACACACACACACACACAGTATACACACACGGGATACACACACAGACAGTATACACACACATGAGATACGCACACACACATATACACAAGATACGTGCACTGGATGTACTCACACACAGGATACACACACACACACACATGGGATGCACACAGTGGATACACACACACGGGATACACAGACACATTGGATACACACACACACACACATACACAAGATATGTGCACCGGATACAGACACACACAGGATACACACACATGGGATACACATACACAGGATATACACACACACGGGATACACACACACAGGAAAAACACACACACGGGAAACACACACACACAGGATACACACACACACGGGATACACACGCACACACATACACAAGATATGTGCACCAGATACAGACACACACATGATAAACACACACAGGATATACACACATATGGGATACACACACACACAGGATTCATGCACCGGATACAAACACACAGACGATACACACAGACACACACACACACACACACACACACACACACACACACACACACACACACACACACACAGGATACACATACAGTATACACACACGAGATATACACACACACAGGATACACATGGGATACACACACACAGGATACAAACACGAGATACACACACACACAGGATATATATACACACACACGGGATACACTCACGGGATACACACACACAGGATACACACACACACACAGGATACACATACACACAGGATACACACACACACACAGGATACACACACACAGGATACACACATGGGATACAGACACGGGATATACACACACACACACACACACACACACACACACACACACACACGGGATACACACACACACACACACACACACACACACACGAGATACACACACACACATGGAATACAAACACAGGATATACACACACACAGACAGGATACACACACACACACATGGGATACACATGCACGCACACACACATGGGTTACACATACGCACACACACATGGCATACATGCACACATGGGATACACACACGGGATACACATGCACGCACACACACATGGGATACACACACATGGGATACACACACATGGGAAACACACACACACACAGGATACACACACGGGATACACACACATAGAGGATACACACACGGTATCCACACACACAGGATACACACACACACAGGATACACACATGGTATACACACACACACACATACACACACACAGGATACACACACACACACAGGATACACACACACAGGATACACACATGGGATACAGACACGGGATATACACACACACACACACACACACACGGGATACACACACACACACACACACACACACACACACACAGGATACACACACACACACAGGATACACATACACACAGGATACACATACACATACACACATGGGATATGCACACGGGATACACACACACACACAGGATACAGACACACACAGGATTCACACACATGGGATACACACACACAGGATATACACACACATACGGGATACACACACACACACATACACAAGATATGTGCACCGGATACAGACACACACAGGATACACACACATGGGATAAACACACACAGGATTTACACACACACACATGGGATACACACACACACAGGATTCATGCACCAGATACAAACACACAGAGGATACACACACAGAGGAAACACACACACACACAAGGATACACATACTGTATGCACACACTGGATACACACACACACACACACACACACACACACACACACACACACACACACACACACACAGAGGATACAAACACGAGATACACACACACGCAGGATATATATACCCACACACGGGATACACACATGGGATACACACACACAGGATACACACACACAGGATACATACACACAGGATACACACACACACACAGGATACACACACCGGATACACGCACACACACGGGATACACACATGGGATACAGACACGGGATACACACACACACATGGGATACACACACACACACACACACACACACACACACGGGATACACACACACAGGATACACACACACGGGCTACACACACGGGCTACACACACGTGCTACACACGGGCTACATACACACACAGGATACACACACACAGTATACACAGACGGGATACACACACACACACAGTATACACACATGGGATACACACACACAGTATGCACACATGGGATACACACACACTCACACACAAGGGGTACACAAACACACACACGGGATACACACACACACACACACACACACACACACACACACACACACACAAACACAAGGGGTACACAAACACACACACGGGATACACAAACACACACACATGGGATACACAAATACACACACACACATACGGGATACACAAACAGACACACACATGGGATACACAAACAGACACACACTTGATATACCATCAAACACATACAGGATACACACACGGAATACACACACATGGGATACACACAAAAGGGATGCACACACATGGCATACACACACAAGATACACACACACAGGATACACACAGTCACATAGGATACACACACCGGATACATGCACACATGGGATACACACACACACACACACGGGATACACACACACACGGGATACACACACATGGGAAACACACACACGGGAAACACACACACACAGGAAACACACACACACATGGGATACACACACACACAGGATGCACACACACACAGGATGCACAAGATATGTGCACCGGATACACACACACAGGATACACACACACGGGATAAACACACACAGGATTTACACACACACACATGTGATACACACACACACAGGATTCATGCACCAGATACAAACACACAGAGGATACACACACAGAGGATACACACACACACACACACACACAGGATACACATACTGTATACACACACAGGATACACACATACACACACACACACACACACACAGGATACACATGGGATACACACACACACAGGATACAAACACGAGATACACACACACACAGGATATATATACACACACACGGGATACACACATGAGATACATACACACAGGATACACACACACACAGGATAACACACACACACAGGATAACACACACACACAGGATACACACACCAGATACACGCACAGACACGGGATACACACACACACACACACATGGGATACACACACACACACACACACACGGGATACACACACACTCACACACAAGGGGTACACAAACACACACACATGGGATACACCATCACACACACACGGGAAATACACACGGAATACACACACATGGGATACACACACACAGGATACCCACACATGGCATACACACACGGGATTCACACACACACACAGGATACACACACACACACACATACACACACACACACACACACACACACACACACACACACACACACACACACACACACACAGACAGGATACACAGATGGGATACACACACAGGATACACACACAAACACATGATACACACACGGGATACACAAACACACACAGGATACACATGTGGTATACACACACATACACACACGCAGGATACACACACGTGATACACACACACAGAATACACACACGAGATACACATACACAGGATACACACATGAGATACACACACACAGGATACACACACACACACACACACACACACACACACACACACACACACACACACACACACACACACACACACACAGGATACACACACGGGATACACAAACAGGATACACACACACATAGCATACACACATATACACACCGGATACGAGATACACACACACACAATATACACACACACACACACACACGGAAACACACACGGGATACACACACACACAATATACATACACACACAGGATACACACACGGGATACACAAACGGGATACACACACACATGGGATACATACACACACACACACACACACACACACACACAGGATACACACACACAGGATACACACACCGGATACATGCAAACACTGTACACACACACACAAACACACACACACACACACACACACACACACACACACACACACACACACAAACACACACACGGGATACACACACATACACACACACACACACACACACAGGATACACACACAGGATACACACACACACAGGATACACACACACAGGATACACACACAGGATACACACACGGGCTACGCCCGGCTACACACACACAGTATGCACACACACACACACACACACACACACACACACACACATACACACACGGGATACACACACGGGATACACACACACAAACACACACACACAGTATGCACACATGGGATACACATGCACACAGACACACACAAGGGGTACACAAACACACACACACGGGATACACAAACACACACACACACACGCACATGGGATACACAAAGAGACACACACACGGGATACATAAACAGACACACATGGGATACACCATCACACACACACGGGATGCACACACGGAATACACACACACGGGATACACACACACAGAATACCCACACATGGCATACACACACGGGATTCACACACACACAGGATACACACACTCACTTAGGATACACACACCGGATACATGCACACACAGGATACACACACACACACACACACACACACACACACACACACACACACACACACACACACACACACACAGAGTATAACACACAGGTACACACACGGGATACACACACAAACACATACGGGATACACACACAGGATACACTCACGGGATACACACACAGACAGGATACACATTCACACATGATACACACACACAGACAGGATACACACACACACGAGATACACATGCACGCACACACACATGGGATACACATACGCACACACACATGGCATACAGGCACACATGGGATACACACGTGGGATGCACACACACACGGGATATACAAACACACACACACATGCGGGATACACAAACAGACACACACATGGGATACACACATGGGATACACACATTGGATACACACACACACACTCACACACACACACAGTATACACACACGGGATATACACACAGTATACACACACGGGATACACACACACACACATACACAGTATACACACACAGGATATACACACACACACACACAGAGTATAACACACGGGTACACACACGGGATACACACATACACACACACAGCATACACACACATGATACACTCATGGGATACATACACACAGACAGGATACACACACACACACACACACACACACACACACACACACACACACACACATGGGATACACATGCACGCACACACATGGGATACACATACGCACACACACATGGCATACACACATGGGATGCACGGACATATGGGATACACACATAACACAGGATACAGACACAACATGGGATACACACACACGGGAAACACACACACACACAAAGGATACACACACATACACACACACATAGAGGATACACAGACGGTATCCACACACAGAATACACACACACACACGGTATACACACACACACATACACACACACGGGATACGCACACAGGATACACACACACGCGGGATACACACATACACATGGGATACACACACACACACATGGGATACACACACACACGGGATACACACACACACACACACACACAGGATACACACACACACACACACACACAAGATACACACACACACAGGATGTACACACACACACACAGGATGCACACACGGGACTTACACACACACAGGATACACACGGGATACACAAACAAGATACACACACACACACACACACACACACAGGATACACTCACACAGGATACACACACTCACACAGGATACACACACTGGATACACACACACACTGTATACACATACGCACACACACGGGATACACACACACACACACACACACACACACACACACACATTGGATACACACATGGGATACACACACATGGATACACACACACATGGGATACATACAGACAGACAGACACACACACACACACACACACACACACGGGATACACACATGGGATACACACACAGGATACACACATGGGATACACACACACGGGATACACACACGGGATACACACACACACAGGATACACACATACACACGAGATACACACACACACACACACACACACGGGATATACACACAGTATACACACACAAGATACACACACACAGGATACACACACGAGATAAACACACACAGGATACATACACGAGATACACACACACAGAGGATATCCACACACACACACAGGATACACATACACGGGATACACACACACACAGGATATACATACACACACAGGATACACACACAGGATACACGCACACACTGTATGCACATACGGGATACACACACACACACACACACACACACACACACACACACAGGATACACACATGGGATACACACGCAAGCGGGATACACACACACACGGGATACATACACACATAGACACACACACAGGATACACACACACACACACACACACACACACACACAAGATACACACACACACAGGATGTACACACACACACACACAGGATGCACACACGGGACTTACACACACACAGGATACACACGGGATACACAAACAAGATACAAACACACACACACACACAGGATACACACACACAGGATACACACACTCACACAGGATACACACACCGGATACACACACACACTGTATACACATACGCACACACACGGGATACACACACACACACACACACACACACACACACACACACACATTGGATACACACATGGGATACACACACATGGATACACACACACATGGGATACATACATACATACAGACACACACACACACACACACACACACACACACACACACACACACACACACGGGATACACACATGGGATACACACACAGGATACACACATGGGATACACACACACGGGATACACACACGGGATACACACATACATGGGATACACACACGGGCTACACACACGGGCTACAGATACACACAGGATAGACACACACACAGGATACACACACACACAGTATACACACATGGGATACACACACATAGTATACACAGGGGATACAGACACACAGTATACACACATGGGATACACACACACACACACACACACACACACACACACACACACACACACACACACACACACACACGCACACACACACACAGTATACACACACGGGATACACACACACACACACACAAACACAAGGGGTACACAAACACACACACATGGGATACACAAATACACACACGCACACAGACTCACGGGATATACAAACAGACACACACACGGGATACACAAACAGACACAAACTTGATATACCATCACACACATACAGGATACACACACGGAATACACACACACGGGATACATACAAACGGGATGCACACACATGGCATACACACACAAGATACACACACACAGGATACACACAGTCACATAGGATACACACACCGGATACATGCACACGTGGGATACATACACACGCACATGGGATACACACACACACGGGATACACACAAGATACACTCACGGGATAAACACACACACAGGATACACAGATGGGATACACACATGGGATACATACATGGGATATACACACACACACACACACACGGGATACACACACACACACACACACACACACACACACAGTATACACACACGGGATACATACACACACAGAGTATAACACACAGTATACACACGGGATACACACACACACAGTATGCACACATGGGATACACACACACACACACGCACAGTATACACACACAGGATACACACACACACACACACACACACAAACACAAGGGATACACAAACACACACACATGGGATACACAAACACACACACATGGGATACACAAATACACACACACTCACACGGGGTACACAAACAGACACACACTTGATATACCATCACACACATACAGGATACACACACGGAATACACACACACGGGATACATACAAACGGGATGCACACACATGGCATACACACACAAGATACACACACACAGGATACACACAGTCACATAGGATACACACACCGGATACATGCACACGTGGGATACATACACACGCACATGGGATACACACACACACGGGATACACACAAGATAACTCACGGGATAAACACACACACAGGATACACAGATGGGATACACACATGGGATACATACATGGGATATACACACACACACACACACACACACACACACACGGGATACACACACACACACACACACACACAGTATACACACACGGGATACATACACACACAGAGTATAACACACAGTATACACACGGGATACACACACACACAGTATGCACACATGGGATACACACACACACACACGCACAGTATACACACACAGGATACACACACACACACACACACACACACACAAACACAAGGGGTACACAAACACACACACGGGATACACAAACACACACACATGGGATACACAAATACACACACACTCACACGGGGTACACAAACAGACACACACTTGATATACCATCACACATATACAGGATACACACACGGAATACACACACACGGGATACACACAAATGGGATGCACACACATGGCATACACACACAAGATACACACACACAGGATACACAGTCACATAGGATACACACACCGGATACATGCACACATGGGATACACACACACACGGGATACACACACACACAGGATACACACACACACGGGATACACACACACACAGGATACACACACGGGATACACACACGGGATACACACACACACACACACACACACACACACACACACACACACACACACACACACACACACACACACACACACACACACACACACACGGGATACACAAACACACCCACACACACATGGGATACACAAACACACACACACACCGGATACACAAACAGACACACATGGGATACACCATCACACACACACGGGATGCATACACGGAATACACACACGGGATACACACACACAGGATACTCATACATGGCATACACACACGGGATTCACACACACACAGGATACACACACTCACATTGGATACACACACTGGATACACGCACACATGGGATACACACAAACACAGGATACACACACAGTCACACACACACACACACACACACACACACACACACACACACAGTATAACACAGGTACACACACGGGATACACACACAAACACATACGGGATACACACACAGGATACACTCACGGGATACACACACAGACAGGATACACATACACACATGATACACACACACAGACAGGATTCACACACACACATGGGATACACATGCACGCACACACACATGTGATACACATACACACACACACATGGCATACATGCACACATGGGATACACACATGGGATGCACACACACACGGGATACACAAACGCACACACACATGCAGGATACACAAACAGACACACACATGGGATACACACACACACATACACACACACACACACACACACACACACACACACACACACACAGTATACACACACGAGATACACACACACACACAGTATACACACACGGGATACACACACACACACACAGAGTATAACACACGGGAACACACATGGGATACACACACACACACACACACACACACACACACACACACATGGGATACACATGCACATGCACACACATGGGATACACATGCGCACACACGCACGGCATACACGCACACACAGACATACGGGATACACACACAGTATGGGATACACACACAACATGGGATACACACACACAGGATGCACACACGGGATACACACACACGGGAAACACACACACACACACACACAGGTTACACACACGGGATACACACACATACACACACACATAGAGGATACACACACATGGGATACACAGACACGGGAAACACACACACACACAGGATACACACACGGGATACACACACACACACGGGATACACACACACACACACACGGGATACATGCACACACACACACACACATGGGATACACACTCATACACACAAACACACACAGGATACACACATGGGATACACACACACATGGGATACATACACACACACACAGGATACACATACACACACACGGGATACACACATGGGATACACACACAGGATACACACACACACACACACACAGGATACACACACACAGGATACACACACGGGCTACACTGGCTACACACACACAGGATACACACACACAGTATACACAGACGGGATACACACACACACACACACACACACACACAGTATACACACACGAGATACACACACACACACAGTATGCACACATGGGATACACACACACACACACACACACACACAGTATACACACACGGGATACACACACACACACACACACACACACACAAGGGGTACACAAACACACACACACACAGGATACACAAACACACACACACACACACACACATGGGATACACAAACACACACACACACATGGGATACACAAACACACACACACACGGGATACACAAACAGACACACATGGGATACACCATCACACACACACGGGATGCACACACGGAATACACACACACGGGATACACACACACAGGATACTCACACATGGCATACACACACGGGATTCACACACACAGGATACACACACTCACATTGGATACACATACTGGATACACGCACACACGGGATACACACACACACACACACAAACACACAGGATACACACACACACACACACACACACGCACACACACACACACACACAGTACAACACACAGGTACACACACGGGATACACACACAAACACATATGGGATACACACACAGGATACACTCACGGGATACACACACAGACAGGATACACATACACACATGATACACACACACAGACAGGATTCACACACACACATGGGATACACATGCACGCACACACACATGCGATACACATACGCACACACACATGGCATACATGCACACATGGGATACACACATGGGATGCACACACACACACACACAGTATACACACACGGGATACACACACAGACAGTATACACACACATGAGATACGCACACACACATATACACAAGATACGTGCACTGGATGTACTCACACACAGGATACACACACACACACACATGGGATGCACACAGTGGATACACACACACGGGATACACAGACACATTGGATACACACACACACACATACACAAGATATGTGCACCGGATACAGACACACACAGGATACACACACATGGGATACACATACACAGGATATACACACACACGGGATACACACACACAGGAAAAACACACACACGGGAAACACACACACACAGGATACACACACACACGGGATACACACGCACACACATACACAAGATATGTGCACCAGATACAGACACACACATGATAAACACACACAGGATATACACACATATGGGATACACACACACACAGGATTCATGCACCGGATACAAACACACAGACGATACACACAGACACACACACACACACACACACACACACACACACACACACACACACACACACACACACACACACACACGATACACATACAGTATACACACACGAGATATACACACACACAGGATACACATGGGATACACACACACAGGATACAAACACGAGATACACACACACACAGGATATATACACACACACACAGGATACACATACACACAGGATACACACACACACACAGGATACACACACACACAGGATACACACATGGGATACAGACACGGGATATACACACACACACACACGGGATACACACACACACACACACACACACACACACACGAGATACACACACACACATGGAATACAAACACAGGATATACACACACACAGACAGGATACACACACACACACATGGGATACACATGCACGCACACACACATGGGTTACACATACGCACACACACATGGCATACATGCACACATGGGATACACACACGGGATACACACACGGGATACACACACATGGGATACACACACATGGGATACACACACATGGGAAACACACACACACACAGGATACACACACGGGATACACACACATAGAGGATACACACACGGTATCCACACACACAGGATACACACACACACACAGGATACACACATGGTATACACACACACACACATACACACACACAGGATACACACATGGGATATGCACACGGGATACACACATGGGATACACACACACAGGATACACACACACAGGATACATACACACAGGATATACACACACACACAGGATACACACACCGGATACACGCACACACACGGGATACACACATGGGATACAGACACGGGATACACACACACACATGGGATACACACACACACACACACACACACACGGGATACACACACACAGGATACACACACACGGGCTACACACACGGGCTACACACACGTGCTACACACGGGCTACATACACACACAGGATACACACACACAGTATACACAGACGGGATACACACACACACACAGTATACACACATGGGATACACACATGGGATACACACACACAGTATGCACACATGGGATACACACACACTCACACACAAGGGGTACACAAACACACACACGGGATACACACACACACACACACACACACACACAAACACAAGGGGTACACAAACACACACACAGGATACACAAACACACACACATGGGATACACAAATACACACACACACATACGGGATACACAAACAGACACACACATGGGATACACAAACAGACACACACTTGATATACCATCAAACACATACAGGATACACACACGGAATACACACACACGGGATACACACAAAAGGGATGCACACACATGGCATACACACACAAGATACACACACACAGGATACACACAGTCACATAGGATACACACACCGGATACATGCACACATGGGATACACACACACACACACACGGGATACACACACACACGGGATACACACACATGGGAAACACACACACGGGAAACACACACACACAGGAAACACACACACACATGGGATACACACACACACAGGATGCACACACACACAGGATGCACAAGATATGTGCACCGGATACACACACACAGGATACACACACACGGGATAAACACACACAGGATTTACACACACACACATGGGATACACACACACACAGGATTCATGCACCAGATACAAACACACAGAGGATACACACACAGAGGATACACACACACACACACACACAGGATACACATACTGTATACACACACAGGATACACACACACACACACACACACACACACACACACACACACACACACACACACACACACACACACAGGATACACATGGGATACACACACACACAGGATACAAACACGAGATACACACACACACAGGATATATATACACACACACGGGATACATACATGAGATACATACACACAGGATACACACACACACAGGATAACACACACACACAGGATAACACACACACACAGGATACACACACCAGATACACGCACAGACACGGGATACACACACACACACACATGGGATACACACACACACACACACGGGATACACACACACACACACAAGGGGTACACAAACACACACACATGGGATACACCATCACACACACACGGGATATACACACGGAATACACACACATGGGATACACACACACAGGATACCCACACATGGCATACACACACGGGATTCACACACACACAGGATACACACACTCACACAGGATACACACACACACACACACACACACACACACACACACACACACACACACACACACACACACACACACACACAGGATACACAGATGGGATACACACACAGGATACACACACAAACACATGATACACACACAGGATACACAAACACACACAGGATACACATGTGATATACACACACATACACACACGCAGGATACACACACGAGATACACACACACAGAATACACACACGAGATACACATACACAGGATACACACATGAGATACACACACACAGGATACACACACACACACACACACACACAGACACACACACACACACACACACACACACACACACACAGGATACACACACGGGATACACAAACAGGATACACACACACATAGCATACACACATATACACACCGGATACGAGATACACACACACACAATATACACACACACACACACACGGAAACACACACGGGATACACACACACACAATATACATACACACACAGGATACACACACGGGATACACAAACGGGATACACACACACATGGGATACATACACACACACACACACACACACACACACACAGGATACACACACCGGATACATGCAAACACTGTACACACACACACACACACACACACACACACACACACACACACACACACACACACACACACACAAACACACACACGGGATACACACACATACACACACACACACACACACACACACACACACAGGATACACACACAGGATACACACACACACAGGATACACACACACAGGATACACACACGGGCTACGCCCGGCTACACACACACAGTATGCACACACACACACACACACACACACACACACACACACACACACATACACAGTATACACACACGGGATACACACACGGGATACACACACACAAACACACACACACAGTATGCACACATGGGATACACATGCACACAGACACACACAAGGGGTACACAAACACACACACACACGGGATACACAAACACACACACACACACACACACACACACATGGGATACACAAAGAGACACACACACAGGATACATAAACAGACACACATGGGATACACCATCACACACACACGGGATGCACACACGGAATACACACACACGGGATACACACACACAGAATACCCACACATGGCATACACACACGGGATTCACACACACACAGGATACACACACTCACATAGGATACACACACCGGATACATGCACACACAGGATACACACACACACACACACACACACACACACACACACACACACACACACACACACACACACAGAGTATAACACACAGGTACACACACGGGATACACACACAAACACATACGGGATACACACACAGGATACACTCACGGGATACACACACAGACAGGATACACATTCACACATGATACACACACACAGACAGGATACACACACACGAGATACACATGCACGCACACACACATGGGATACACATACGCACACACACATGGCATACAGGCACACATGGGATACACACGTGGGATGCACACACACATGGGATATACAAACACACACACACATGCGGGATACACAAACAGACACACACATGGGATACACACATGGGATACACACATGGGATACACACACACACACTCACACACACACACAGTATACACACACGGGATACACACACAGTATACACACACGGGATACACACACACACACATACACAGTATACACACACAGGATATACACACACACACACACACACACAGAGTATAACACACGGGTACACACACGGGATACACACATACACACACACAGCATACACACACATGATACACTCATGGGATACATACACACAGACAGGATACACACACACAGACACACACACACACACACACACACACACACACACACATGGGATACACATGCACGCACACACATGGGATACACATACGCACACACACATGGCATACACACATGGGATGCACGGACATATGGGATACACACATAACACAGGATACAGACACAACATGGGATACACACACACGGGAAACACACACACACACACAAAGGATACACACACATACACACACA
Source organism: Isurus oxyrinchus (assembly GCA_026770705.1). NCBI lineage: Eukaryota > Metazoa > Chordata > Chondrichthyes > Lamniformes > Lamnidae > Isurus > Isurus oxyrinchus. The sequence goes on along the minus strand of JANJGN010000021.1, from coordinate 92,303,057 downwards.
CATAGAGGATACACAGACGGTATCCACACACAGAATACACACACACACACGGTATACACACACACACATACACACACACGGGATACGCACACAGGATACACACACACGCGGGATACACACATACACATGGGATACACACACACACACATGGGATACACACACACACGGGATACACACACACACACACACACACACACAGGATACACACACACACACAAGATACACACACACACAGGATGTACACACACACACACAGGATGCACACACGGGACTTACACACACACAGGATACACACGGGATACACAAACAAGATACACACACACACACACAGGATACACACACACAGGATACACACACTCACACAGGATACACACACTGGATACACACACACACTGTATACACATACGCACACACACGGGATACACACACACACACACACACACACACACACACACATTGGATACACACATGGGATACACACACATGGATACACACACACATGGGATACATACAGACAGACAGACACACACACACACACACACACACACACACACACACACACGGGATACACACATGGGATACACACACAGGATACACACATGGGATACACACACACGGGATACATACACGGGATACACACACACACAGGATACACACATACACACGAGATACACACACACACACACACACGGGATATACACACAGTATACACACACAAGATACACACACACAGGATACACACACGAGATACACACACACAGGATACATACACGAGATACACACACACAGAGGATATCCACACACACACACAGGATACACATACACGGGATACACACACACACAGGATATACATACACACACAGGATACACACACAGGATACACGCACACACTGTATGCACATACGGGATACACACACACACACACACACACACACACACACACACACACACACACACACACACACACAGGATACACACATGGGATACACACGCAAGCGGGATACACACACACACGGGATACATACACACATAGACACACACACAGGATACACACACACACACACACACAAGATACACACACACACAGGATGTACACACACACACACACAGGATGCACACACGGGACTTACACACACACAGGATACACACGGGATACACAAACAAGATACACACACACACACACACACACACAGGATACACACACACAGGATACACATACTCACACAGGATACACACACCGGATACACACACACACTGTATACACATACGCACACACACGGGATACACACACACACACACACACACACACACACACACACACACACACACACACACACACACACACACACACACACACACATTGGATACACACATGGGATACACACACATGGATACACACACACATGGGATACATACATACAGACAGACAGACACACACACACACACACACACACACACACACACACACACACGGGATACACACATGGGATACACACACAGGATACACACATGGGATACACACACACGGGATACACACACGGGATACACACATACATGGGATACACACACGGGCTACACACACGGGCTACAGATACACACAGGATACACACACACACAGGATACACACACACACAGTATACACACATGGGATACACACACATAGTATACACAGGGGATACAGACACACAGTATACACACATGGGATACACACACACACACACAAACACAAGGGGTACACAAACACACACACATGGGATACACAAATACACACACGCACACAGACTCACGGGATATACAAACAGACACACACATGGGATACACAAACAGACACAAACTTGATATACCATCACACACATACAGGATACACACATGGAATACACACACACGGGATACATACAAACGGGATGCACACACATGGCATACACACACAAGATACACACACACAGGATACACACAGTCACATAGGATACACACACCGGATACATGCACACGTGGGATACATACACACGCACATGGGATACACACACACACGGGATACACACAAGATACACTCACGGGATAAA